>KN805277.1:37017-87128 GCA_000818905.1 Trebouxia gelatinosa | reverse complement strand
CATCAACTGGGACTGCAGTCCTACATTGCATAAAATGGCAGCAGAGTTTTCAGCACCATGTGTTATTTTGCCATGGCAGAAATTTGNCCAGCATACAGCGCATTGCTCACACAGCACACAAGCCAGCGAGCAATGAAAGCAGGGGAGACAAGTGATGAACAACAGGCGCTTGCCTGTACGGCTTATGCACAGGTATGAGCAGGCAATGGGCTTACTTGCTAGTGCTGTGAATGTCAACGCCTGCTGTTCCTAGTTCAGCCTTACAGACATGGCAGGGGTGGCCACTGACCTTGTCTTGTGAGCCAGACGCCAACTCTGTCAGCTATCTANATTGAACTGATGACCTACAATGCCTCACAGTGTTTTGGGAATCTCAAGATTGTCATGTTTAGGTGCAAGGCCGAGCTGTCCTCAATGCCGGATTAGCCCTACGACTACACATGGTAAAGTATGCTGTGTCAGATGTCTTGTCAAAATATGGGCCTACTTTGCTCTGCCCAGGTTGCCACACTGCTTGGAAGAGGTTGCACTGTATGCAGGCTGAGAGTCAGCATCTTGCACAGAAATGACCCTGTTTGCATGTTGAAACATGACGTGTGGGGCAATGTTGGTACAAATTGAAATAGTTAACATCGGAGGTTGAAGCCTTGCTTACAGCATTCAAGGGTGAGGTGAGTTCCTCACCTGCTTGACGATACTCAGCAGAGCTGAGAAACTCAGGGCTGTCTGCACTGAGTTCTGCTCTACCAGGTACAGTCCTAGCGGAAGGGCCCTTTGAGGAAGGGCGGCTGGGCACAGCCCTTGAGGATTTGACCTGACCCTGTTTAGGGCGTGGCTGAGTACACCTGCTGGACAGCTTCTTCTGCACAGGCATGCATGTATAATGCATCCAATGGATTGAACAAGTGTGTGTTACACCAAATGTACCAACAGACTGCAGCAGTGCCACGTGCATTATCGATGCATCACAAGATGGGGAAGTCAACAGGCCAAATCGCTGCAATCTGAATGCATTTGTGCCTATCAGAGATCGCTACAAACATGTCACTGCTTAAATAGCCACCAATAGAGCTGCTGCTTGGTCCAAACCCCCAATGCCAGGTTGTCAGTCTGGACTAGCATGCACTTCAAAGCATTCACTGATGCAAAATCATGCCACATCTGCAGCATAGTGCTCACAATGTCAGCGCTGCTCAAAATGGTGCCACATGTGCAGCGTCGTGCTCACAATGTCAGCGCTGCTCAAAATGGTGCCACATGTGCAGCACAGTGCTCACAACGTCAGTGCTGCTCAAAATGGTGCAACATGTGCAGCACAGTGCTCACAATGTCAGTGCTGCTGAAAATTGTGCCACATGTGCAGCATAGTGCTCCCAATGTCACTGCTGCTCAAAACAGTACCATGTTTAGCGTCGTGGTCACAATGTCAGTGCTGCTCAAAATGGTGCCACATGTGCAGCGTAGTGCCCACTTTGTCAGTGCTGCTCAACATTGTACCACATATGCAGCATTGTGTTCGCAATGTCAGTGCGGCTCAACATTGTGCCACATATGCAGCATGGGGCTCACAGCATCAGTGCTGCTCAAAACTATGCCACATATATAGCATAGTCCTCACAACGTCAGTGCTGCAATACCTGGGCCAATACCGCCTTGTGTGCTTGGTCCAAGCTTCCCTGAATGTGGCGGGCAAGGGGGGCTGCAATGCCCAAGTCTAAGTCATGCTCTTCACAGAATGCCAGCGCTGCATCCTGCACGACACTAGCCCACCTGACAATGGCACTCGGGCACGCCTTGTGCGAACGTACCAGACTGCTGTGATAGCCTGATGCTTTGCAGTCAAGAGGAATGATGAGCTGGACACTCTTGGTGCCTTGTACAGCATTGTAGAGGTCAGCAGTTCCTCAGAGCGAGCTGGCATATGTGTACAGGGTGGTTGAGGCATGCCGTGAGGCCTGTGAAGCAGACCAGCCAAAGCAAAGTATGTTGCGTAGTACGGCATATCTACATTCCACTATACGCCTGCTCCTCAATGTGCTCTTGTGTGACACCACTACATGACAATGGAAACAAAGCCTTTGCCAGCCTTTTTTGGCCGAAAACCCTCAACCTTGTCATGCTGCATTACTGCTGGATGTCGTCGACCACCACTGTCACCGTGTGCAAAATTGATGCACACATCTCACCTGTGGGCTGTCGCCTTTTCTGAGCTTGATTTGGTCAGTACGCCCTTCGCCAATATCTATGGTCGTTATCAGGATGATAGGCCTGGTGTCAAGGACTTGACCATGACCTGCAGGGCAATGCATATGCATCACAAGCGCTACATGTAATGGTTTCAAACATACCTGAGCAATGCCTACCCATCTGCTGGCTTTCTGGAATACTGCTACGAACTCCTACGTCTGTGTGCTGTGTTAGATTGCCATCCTGCAGCCAATACACTTTTGACGTCAATATCAACCCAAGTGGCGTTACAACGTTACAATGTGCCTTTGCAGACCTCCAGTTCCTCCTCGTCGTCTAGCTGCATGACCGGTGTACAAGTCGCAGTGTATACTATACTGTCCTACAGCTTGGTCTGGGCTGCTACCCCTGACGTACCAGACAGTTGAACGCTAACTCCGTTACAGCGTGTCGTGACTAGTTCAAGGGTTTCCAATTGTCGCGTGTGTTGCTTATCAGTTGAGACCGTCTCAACAGAAGACCCAAGACAGCGAAACCTCGTAATCGCTGCTTGGTCTTGTCAAAAGACCACACACGGCAAATGCCTAAATACGCAATACATAACAGGCTCACGCTGCACGCAGTGCTCAATGGCACGCGGCTTTGACCTCTCAGCACATCAGCATCTAAAGCTTGTGCAGAAGCGCCCTACGTGCAAGGGCATTAATGACTTTACCGCCCCTGGTACAGTTTATGGACTTCGGTACTCAGCGCGAAGAGTCTGGCCCTTGAGATATGAGCTGAACATGACCAGCAAAAGGAAAGCGTCTGCCAAGGTGAAAGTTGCAATGTGACACAGGGCAGCAACACCCTTTACAGGTGCTATAGAACAACTGGGTGTGCTGGATGTAGGGTAAGAAAGCTGCCTTCCTGACAAGTGAGGAGGATCTTGCACCATTCGGGTTTCAGGTAGCTTGCTTCCTTCACAACGCACAGCCTTTGCCTTGCGAAGGTAATTGATCCTGCTATTGTTGCAGCTCAGGGATATTGTCAGGACTCCACTGGGCATCTGCGGCACTGTTATTGGTGTCAAGTATGATGTCACCATTCAAAGCATTTTGCATTGCGACAGTCTGCTAGAAGTGCTGAGAGGGGCATGCCAACGACAGGCTCGTTGAAGCTTCTCAGCCAGAGACCGCCAGATTATGGGTGACATATGAGTCTGGACTTGAGGCTCCTCTTGAACCTCAAGTCTCTGCTGGCAAGCTCAGTGAGCTAGGGTGAGCAAGCAAGCATCAGTTCTCACACAGTGCTTGTGCCACCAGACTGTGTTTATGCAGCATCTGCAAGGCAGACAGACGCTGCGCTATCTGACATGGAGGGCACAAGCCTTATGCTGCCTTACCTGTTAGTCCAAGGCTTTGCACATGATTTTTTGTGATGCTTGGGCACTTGTACATGTTTCTGCACATGATGTAAAGGAGGGTTGTCCACCGCTTGGCTGCCAGGCTGGCATAGGTGCGTGAGGGGTATGTAAGGTTTGCATTGCATCCAACTTGAGGACTTGCTATGATGTGATGGACCGACTCACCCGTTGCAAACATGCAGGTATGCTCGTGTCTCAGAAGCTGATCATGTGCGACGTGATATGAAAGCATTGGAGGCAGCCGAGGTTGCCTGGGAGGTCACCAAGTAAGTTGAATGCAACATTCGCACAGCTATGCTTGGATTTCAACACACTTATCATGCACAGCTAGTATTGCTTGCTTGATCTGATGGTTCATTTCATGCCTGGTGCAGTGTAGCCTAGACAAGCTAAACTATGTTGTATGACATATGCCCTAAGGCAGGTGTGCGTGCATTTGGATATGCACACATTTCTGTCCTGCAGTACTTGAACTGTGCGTGCATAGTAGCTCTGTTTTTTGCATCCTTGATCACGTGTCTGCTGCATTTGCCAGGAAGGAAATGACAGAAGAAGCAGCTAGGAAAGCTGCTGAAGCAGCAGACCCAGACAAGAAAGCCAAAGATGCAAAGGACAAGAAGAAGAAAAAGTAGGGTGAGCCGACTTTCAAGCACATGCGGCACACTTGCTTTTGTGTCAACGCTTTGTCAGGCTGATCTGAACTCTCTGCATCAGTGATTACTTTCAAGCCTACAGGCTCACAAAAACAACGCCGACCACTACAAATTCTTTAGGTCTGGTGCTTGCAGCTAACTATAGCCGTGTAGTGTAGTGCTGAATTGCACATCTGTGACACAGGTGAGGCCCAACATGATGACAAGTTTCACTCAGATAGCTTTCACGTCATGACCCGACCCTCACATTACGTGGTTCAGTTGTCTGGGGCACTGTTCTGTGATGATCCACACCTTTCCACCATGAGATCATACAGCTTGTCACCCTTGAACAGGACTGGAAAGAAATGAATCTGACCCTCAGGCTTGGTTTGATTCTCCTGTGACATGATACAATATGCTCTGTGGCCAGGGCCATATTGCAGTGGTGTGCGTTGCTTGTGCAGCTAGGACCGCCAACAAGCATGCATTCTAACTTGTTTTTTGATGTCAACAAACAGCAATAACAACAAGGTATCAAACATCAATATTGCGGGTGAATGATCATGTCACCTTGAAGTAGACTAGTACAGGGAAGCCCTTCCACCAGAATTCCCAGTTTGTGAAACTGTCAAATGCCCATCTGTTTTGGCCACCAACAAACTTGTTCTCAGACTCTTTGGATTTTACCAATACTTCAAGGGCTTCATCATCAAACACAAACTGCACACGAGAAGCCTGCAAGGCACACACGGCTCAAGACTGCTGCAGTCTATTCCAGGTTGAAGCTCGATCAAGTTGCACACAGACTCAAGCATCCCCTGCCAAAGTACAGGAACAGTGATTGTCTGGAATGCTGTGGGTCATTGCTGCATGCCAACAACAATGTGGCCCGATGTTGTAACAAACTGATGCAGTGCTACCTGAACTGCAAGGAAAGCAGCAAGTAAGCCTAGCACAGCTGTAGCTGTGTACTTGCCAGAGGCGCCAGTGACTGCAGCTATGCCTGCATGCATTGACTGTGCCTCAATCTGGTCTGATTTAGCTATGCATGACTTGTAACATGACAGCCATACACTTGCTTGACAGTCAGCATGAGCTACAATTGTGCTGCAAACATGATTACCTGCTAATGCTATGGGAAGATTGTAAGAGGGCTCTGGTATGACAGTCTCACGTGTAACTCTCTGTTCCACGACCTTTTTTCCAAAGTTGAACTGCATTTTTGCAGAATAACATGGGTGCCGTGTGCGCAAGCAGCTGTCGCACATGATCTGTTCGAGCGTACCCATCCCGCAGTTGTGATCATACGTTTACTGCTTGCTGCAGGGTAGGCCGTTCGTGATGGCCTGAAGGCATCGGTTAAGCTGGCATGGCGTCCCTGCAGACTGGCCCTCGCACACCCTGCGAATATGTAAGCATAACAGGCACAGCAGACAAATCAGAAGCTAATGCAAGGCTGTCATCGTATGACGAAAGCGCGCTTACGCACCACTGGTCGCGCGGATAGTGGACGCCAGCATCGCAGGATCAGTGCCGAGACCGCAGGTATGTGAGTACTGCCCACAGCTCAACGTGATTCGCACTTGTGCTGTAAAACGACTCTCCTACCTTATAAAGAGGTCGATGTAGCTGTTGAACCGAGTTTGGTCTATGCATGTATGGTACAAGTCACGTGCACCGCGCATGAGTGGCGTTCGGTAGCAGCGCTGTCAGAATTGATTTTGCTTCTTGCAGGCTGGGCAATGCACATAGAGTCTGCATTCAAGCTGGAAAGTTTTGATTGTGGAACCAAAATTTCGACAGAATGCGAGATGTATCAGGTAGTCAAGGTGTGCAAGGTGAGGAGAAGAAGAAGAAGAGGCGTGCGATGAAATTACATTAGTACTTGCTTCACCCCAAGATGCAAATGAAAAATTGGACCAATAAGCGTAAACCAGGCAGTCATGTATTGACACAAATCCTGGTTTGTTGCATGTTCTTGACTGTTGGACATTGTGCCCTCCTGCAGAAACATGAGACGCAGCAGCTCAGCTGTCTGGCAGGGATGCAACATATACCATGGTCTGTGAAGGTGTGGATGGTCCATTTGTGCAATGAATGTCCACTTGGCATTGGGCTGCTGAGCAAGAAGCTGGTAATGCTGCGGAAGATCTGCTATGATGTCGCTCCATGATAAGGGTGAGCCATCTGCAACATATGTGAGCTTGCACATCCTGTCAGTACATTTTTTGCTGTTGAGCAGGCCAACTCAGCTGTAGCTCACACATGAACCACGTCAAAGGCATTGAAGCTATCTGCATCACCTGACTGCTGAGCAGAAAAGAAGAGGACAGGAACCCTGTAGCTAGGTAGATATGTGATGTGGTAAGTATACAGGTGGAACTCAACTTCCCTTACAGGTGCAATGCTTTGGTCCTCTGTGGTTCCCATATCCGTGCTTGATAAAGCAGCTGTTTGATGATTATGCTGACAACAGTCTGCAACATTGCAATGACTTGCTGCATGGTTTGTGGCTAATCCTGTGCTGGCGCACTGGCCACTGGCAGTAAGTGGCACATGGCTCATGCACAGATAGCCGCCACCCTATAGACAGCACTAGTATTTACTCACAGCTGATGTGCTCCTGTGCTACAGGGTCCGCTCTGTGCAGCTTACCAGGTCATCAGCAAAGCTGTGCTGAGCAGCGACCCAGTGCCAATGTTGTGTTTTGTTGCCGGTGTCCTGCCAGGCTGCGGCAAACAAGAGTGCTGCTCTTTTGAAGTGTGCAGCAGGCAAGTGTTGCCTGTGCTCGCACACCATAAGCTTGTGCACCCCACCAGGCTAGTGGGGCTGCCAGGCACAACAGTGCAAGGTCAAGCCAGGTCCGAACGTTTGCGTTTCAGGTTGGTGTTCGTGTGCACACGCAACTCAATCAAGGAAACACTCCACGCGTATGTTAAGTGCAACAACGCACTTGCAGGTGCAACGTGCGACGGACAGGCGATTGCAGGTGTGGCACAACCAGATTAGGTCCTGAGTTGGGTTATAGAGACTATCAATACTGAATGCGGCACTATCTGCTGCAGGGTCACGCAAGCCAAACTCTGATGTTCTGGTGTCTGACAACAGGCGTGCCGCGATATCCCTCATGAGCAAGCTCAAGTCGGAGTGAGCGTCGTTAACCGCAAAACCTAAACTCGGTGACTCACTACTGAAGGGTTTCGCTTGAAACTTCGAATCCTTCTGCCTGAGTGTGGTTGTTGCTGACTTTGGCTAAGGGGGGTTCCCGTGCGCGCTGCCATGGCGGACGGACTGCCTCCGGTGGTCTTCTCATCGAGGCAGATCCAGCAGTGTCAGCGTGGCTTGTTTTTGAGGTTCTTGTACTCACTGCTAGCTGCACCCGCAACTATACGTACTCATGTTAGCAATAACGCGTTGATACCCTGGTTCCACAAGCGCATCAAGTTCAAGCCCAGCGAGTGCATAATTATCAGTACCACGTGGTTGTTCGGTAGATTCTGCGCATGGAAGCATAGCTTGGGAAGTTTTCCTCAAGGGTCGGTGGAAGAAGCCTGTGCTAAGCAGTATGCAAATCCGTCCGGCGAGCAGAAGAGCTTCACGCTATTCGTACGTCAGAACCTGCTCAAGAAAGTTGGAGACAGTCAGCGTCTGAAAGGACAGGACACACCGGAAGGAAACTCAGAGTACTTCCTGGTGATTCCTGGTGGTCTGGACACATTGAGTGAAGCACTGAAAAACTTGCCTGTTCCAGGTCTGTTCACGGTCTAAACATGTGCAAAGCGTTCTCATATGACTGTAAATGGACCAAACACGGATCTTTGGATTGCCTACTGCTGACAGAGCCTACTTCTGGTGCAGGGTCAGCAAACTTAACTCCTGCCGCTGCTATAGCAGCAGCTTCAACCCTCCCAGAAAGCAATCCTCCAAATGGCAAGAGCTATGAGGTCAAGAACAACAAGCGAGCATTCCCATTGCCTGAGGGTTTACAGGAGAATGGACCAAGTCCCTTTCCTCAAGCCAAACTGAAGGGTCTTCGCAGTGGCAGGCACCGGCCAGAAGGCCTTAGAATCCTAGCTGATGTGAGTGCAAACATTTGCCGCTGATTTGGAGGGCAACGCAACATGGAGTTGATGAGCTAATTGTGACCTGGAAGCTGTTATGCATACGCCATTGTGAGGCAGGAGGTTGACCTGTTGCAGTAGGTTTTACCAGCTCATTGCTGGCACCATGAATCCTGCAGGTCCACTCAGCAGGCAGTTCTACATGCTATGCTGCAATGTCTTTGTCAGGATTGATATTGTACTTCCCTTGCATGTGCAGTCAATGTACATGTGTATAGGTTCTGCTTGTGTGGCTGTTTGCATTGCGTGCAAGACACCTCTTTTTGGCCTGTCAGTTGCGTTGTAGATTAGAGGTTGTTTGCAGTTGATGACAATATACAAACTTGCAGTTGTGATTGTGAAACTTTTGCGGACATGTAGAGCAGGAATGTAATTGTAGGTGCAGTATGCAGATGTAAGTTCTTTGACAATTTGTGCTGTCACAGATCTTGCCATGTGCAACTCCAAGTTTGGTGCGATCCTGCAGCCAATATTGAATTTTGCATGTCACTTATGCACACTGCTGCAGCAGCTGACTGACAAGAGACGCAACAAGCAATGCAGTCTACACCATTCAAGCCACAGCCCTCAGAGTATGGTTTGCTGCAATCATGCCAGGCATAAGCCGCACAGGTGGTGCTAATGATGGAATGGGCTCATCCACCCTCTGCCCAAGCCGGGGTGCAATTGGCTTTGTAGTCTGATACTGCCAATGGCTGCCATCAAATTTGCTGAGTACCTGCAGATTTGAGCATGTTTGATGTTTCGTGACATGATGTGTAGATCCTGACAAATTATGAGTGGCATTGCATAAGGTCACAGGCACGATGCTATATCAGTCTGATGTTTGCAACTCCTTTCACAACATTGGTTGTTGTGTGTTGTTTTACGCCTCACAGCACAAAACTTTCTTGTGTGTATTGACTCACACTTACATGCTACCCACACATGATAGAGATGTACCTCTTGCACATGTTGCTGACGCTCCTTGACCTTCTGCATACGCTCGTAATATTTCATTTGAGATACGTAGGTTGAGAGGTCTGTATGCATATCATGCAGGCTGCTGCTCATTGACCTGCAAAGGCAAGACGTCTGAGATATGCTGCTAGATTTGTTTGCTGTGCATCACATGCCACACTGCCAAACAAAGCAACACATTGACGTTAGCACCTACACCGCAGCTTGTGTCCAGGATATGTATAACAAGAATTGCTTGAGACAAAACTACTATGTGCGCTATACTGCAGACTATGCAGTGGCAGATGATGAGACAGTTGAGGCAATTGTGCATGAGTGTGACTATGTTGACCACAGACAAGACATCAGATGTCATTTGACCTCTAAGCCGCATACAGCAGCTGAAGTCCACACGTCAAGTGTATCCATACAACAGACAGGACACACTATGTCGTTCAGGCACTGTATAGAGGAGCCTGGGTTCACCCAAGCTTCCCTATGTTTGTATCTTACTTGATGGTTGCGTCCGTCATGCTAGCCGCATCACTGCCTGAGGCATGCTGTGCTGCCAGGTAGTGCAGCACCTCCTGCTCAGGAAGGCTACGGGTCAAGGCTGCAACCTCCAAAGTATGATGCAGCGACTTGGATGAGGCACTGGTATCAGGCCTGCATATTCGTCAATTTGCTGCTTGCCCATGTGCGGAGTTCAAGATGTGTTGCAGACCTCAGACTGGACTTGCTGTGACTGCTGTAACAGGAGTACATTTGCACAGCTTGCACAAGAGTGTGAAGCGACAGCTGGGCCTTCAACTGGCTGGAAGGATTGTCTCACACATGTTGCATGTGCAAGCATTGCTTATGCCACAGTTGCATGCTTCAGAGAGGTAGTAGGGTTCTCTGAGTGAATGAAACAGATAAGGCAGCCACAGCCATGTGGACAACAGCATGTTGTGTGCAGGTAACACTAGTGCCCAGTGCTGTGCAGTGAGCTTACAGTAATCCATGTAGTAGAAGAAGAGGATTACAGATTTCATCCACCCTGCTTTGCAGCTCAACATTGCACTGTTAGTAAGGACAAACACTGCAGCTCGGACATAGATGATGCAGCAATGGCAGCAGCATGAACCAAAGCTGCAGCAGACACGACTCCGGTTATGCTGTTGTGTTGCATAGTTATGCTGAGACTTCATTGCCACACAAACAAAGTCGCAGCAGCCACAGCAGCACCACCAGAAGTGTTAGAAGCACGACACACAGCAATATTCCATGTAGAGTCAGCAGCAACAGTAGCAGCAGCAGCAGCAGCAGCAGCAGCAGCAGCTTCACAAGCAGAGTCAGCAGCAACAGTAGCAGCAGCAGCAGCAACAGCAGCATAACATGCAGAGTCAGCAGCAACAGCAGCAGCACACCAGAAAGTGCAACCCCTCAAGTCCTTGTCAGCATCCTGCTGGCGCATCTCATGCAACTTCTCATTGCGCCGAGCCTGCCAGGCCTCTGAGCGCTCCAGGGCAGAGGTTGCCCACGCCCCCCTCAGAGTGTGCTTGTTCAACTTGGGGGCAAATGTGCAGAGCTGCAGTACACAGACAGAGTGAGCAACATGACTACGCATGCTGAAGCTCCCCCAAATCACCTCAGAGTGTCCTTGTTAAGCTTGGTGGCAAATGTGCAATAGCTGCAATCCACAGACAAGAATTAGTACCATGATCATACATGCTTAAGCTGGCCCCGAGTCACCTCAGAGTGTGCTTGTTCAACTTGGGGGCAAAAGTGCACAGTTGCAACCCGTGAACAGTCAATAACATGACCAGAAACAGTAACATGACTATACATGCTCAATCATCTCAAAATGTGCTTGTTCAGCTTGGGGATTGTGCACAGCTGCAGTCCACAGACCGAGTCAGTAACGTGATCATAAATGCTTCAGCGGGCCCAAGTCACCTCGAAATATGATTATGCAATTTTGAGGGCTTCTGTACACAGCTGCACTCTGTGGACAGACTCAGTAAGATGGCTATACATACACAAGCTGGCCCCAAGCTCGCAAACAGGTGCAGGCTTCGATATGGAAGCGNGGCTGCTCCAAAGACAGCTCTGTCTGCATCTGCCAAGCAGTTCCAAGTCTGGTAGAAGGCCTGCCTGCCAATCATCACCCCTTCAAGCTCACGGTCCTCTGCTGCACATGCCGCTTGATTGTCTCTGTCATCAGCATGTCCAGTGGGCAGACCTGCATGCAGAGTGTTGTTGCTGTGGTCGTGATGTACTTGGCCTTCACANGTAGCACACAAAAACAGCGGAAGCAGCACACCCCAACAGTTGCACACCGCAACAGCTGCATGCAACAACAATAGCATATTACAGTAGTAATGTACAGCAACATGCACAGAAGACAGCGCCTGCAGTCTGCAGCAACAGCAGATTGTAGCTGCATTGGCTGCAGCACTATGTATTACTTCAAGACCAGCTTGCATTAGAGCTGGCAGACTTGGTCTGTGACTTTGCCCTTTACTGTCCAACAAGAGTGATTCCTTTCTGCCGTGGCTTCAGTGGTGCTTAGGAATACTCATCCAATCACCTGTGTCCCTCAAAACATGGAATGCACAGCTGTCTGATTGTCTTGTGTGCCAATCAGACATTTGCACGACCGCAAACTGCGGCAGGCGCTGTGCTGGCACACGCAAGGCGGTGTGACGGCATGGCAAGAGACTGTCACGCACTGCAGTAAGCAACAGGTGTCAGTTGTGGCTCAGGTATGTCTTGCTGAATACACAAAACCTCAACATGGCTTCCGTAACTCGATCGCTGTCAACAGCTGCATATCAAGTCGGTGTAGATGTGCGTTTACTCGAACACTTGACTTGCACAGGCGGTGAGCGAGAACTTTTTGCAAACCTTCTCACAGCGCTGGCACAAGTGGTACCACTGCCTTGCAGCTCTGTAAGCACTGGCAGCCAGCACTGAAAATCGGAATCTACAACGGCCGCAGCAACATCAGGTCACAAAGCTAAAGAGCAGCTGTGCAGTGTGACCCTCCGACAGCCCCTGGGTTGCCTGCTGTTATAGCCGCTAGGTCACTTCTTGACAGTACACAGCGTCTTCACCGAGCAGCTCCACAAATTGAATTTGTCAGAAGCACACATTCCACAGTAGTCAGCAGCAGCCATGTTCTTGGACAATGAAGCTTGGGTGCAGCTTCAGGCCACGCTTACAGACAAAAAATACGAATTGCAACAGCTGCGACATGCAGCACAGTTCCTGCAAGCAGATATTGAGATCCAAGCGTCTATCATACAGCGGCTGCAGGCCAACCATCAGCAGGTTGTCAAGAAGGATCGTGTGATACAGCACCTGACTACAGACGTCGCACAGCTACAAGACCAGGTTGCAGATAGGGACAACAAGTTAGAGAAATTCAAACGTGACGTGGACTTCAAAGACAGGGATGTCAATATGCAAGTACAACAGCTCAGAAATGATTCAATTGGGAAAGCAGCCATCGTGGCAGACAGGAACGCAAAGATACAGCAGCTGAGGAATAACCTTGTTGAGAAAGACAAGGTGCTGAAAGACAGAGATGTGCAACTGGAGCAGCTCAAGACTGCACTGCTGCGCAGAGATCGACTTTTGGTTGAGTTCCGACAGACACACAAGGACGTTGCGCACCAGCAAAAAATGGCATTGGCAGAATCCAGGACCAAGAGTGCTGCAGAAATTGCTGAAAAAGACAATCTACTGCAGGCAGTGCTTCAAGAGAGGCATCTTGTTTTGCTTGATCACTCTGAGCTGTCTGAAGCNTGTTAGCAACGCCTCCATTGCACTTGGTGCTGCAGTCACTCCACTGCCCCATCTTCCAGAATGATCCTGAACATGATGCTGCTGTGCATGTTCGTGATAGCTGAGCACCTGCAAAAGCACATGATGTTGCGTGGTGCATGTGAGCTGCTAAGTGCTTGTCAGGTGGCGTATGCAGAGCGGTCTCAATTCAGTCCAATTGAGATTGTGGACAGCCTGCAGCAGCATCAAGTACTGCAAGCACTCCTATTGCACTTCCTGAGTATGGCACTCAGGGGGATTTGATGCAGAAGCAGTNCCCGTAAGCAAAGTGTTGATAGCATAGCACGAGCAGAATGTCACCGCAACGGGTGGAACCGGTCAACGAGAGCTAAAGATTCGGGTGGAAGCAGCTGTTTTGAGACAATCTGCGATGCAGCCGAAGGCCCTGTCAACTGCATGAAGGAGTCTGCACGACTCCGTCTGAGACCATTGCTGACGCCCGTCGGTGCGAAGGCAACCACACAGTTGCGCAAGACTCGCTGGGCATTGACGTTGGCGTTTATGCTGGCGTTCAAACTAAGCGTTTCCCAGTCTTCCCTTTGCCAATTGCGCGCAGGTCGATCGCGTGCCTGTTGCGCCGCATGCGTAAAGCTGAAGGTCATCATCAGTATTGAGACTGTGCACGTGAACGTGACGCGTTGACATGCNAAAGCCTTGACCAGATGGTGCTGCAGCTGGCTGATCCTCCTTGTTTGCAGGTCCATCAGCAGCCTCAGCATCTTCGGCAGGCTTAGCAGCCTTGGCAGGTACAGTTTGTGGACTTGGCGCCGTGCCAAACCAGGGTACAGACAGAGCTGCTTGCGGTCCTCTAGCATCAGTCCTAGGCAAAGGAGTGGACGCTGGACTGGCTGCTGCTGCGGCTGTGACTGGTGACTGACTGTTTTTGGCCCCTGCACCGTCAGCAGGCTGAGCAACATCAGNCATGCAACCTTGTCTGCCTGTAGTCAATGTTCTGGAGGACTGTGTCATTCCAGGATGCTTCGGCAGGTGGTGTGCTGTTCAAAGCAGCCTCAGCTTGAATTGCTCTGTGCTGCTGTGCTAAAGCATGTGCACGCTGGCTTTCAGCTGCTTTGGTATCTGTGATGCGCTGCAAGCGTGCGATATCTGAGTGCACAGACTCTGTCTGTTCTGCATGCTGACGCTGCAAGGCTTGAGCAAAGCGCTGATGAGCAAGCTGTAGCTGCCNGTGTTGGGGCAACACAGCATGTGCAAAGCCAGTCTGTTATTGACAGGCAGCAGCCCACAGCGTGCGCAGCAGCCATGCATTCAAACGGCGGCAGCGGTCACGCTACGCTGTGCAAGACAGCGCCAGGCTGGAGGGCCCCAACGACTGGCAAAGTGCCCTGGGGCTGACAGACAATGACACCGGCAGCAGCGCCGAAGAAGAGNCCTGCCACAAGCTACATGTCAGGCCGTGCACACAGTTGATCCCAGAGTCATGCATGCATCGGAATCTGTCACTACACAAGTCGCAGCCCTTGAAACAGTANAAAGCAGCAGAGCTGTCAAGATACTTGGCCGTTCTGCTTGATGCATGAGCATTGTGAGTCTGTTGCATAATATACAGCCAGATTGGCTTTGCGCCTGCATGATTGCAAGGGCCATGTGACAAACAATGCGCTCCTTGCACACAGTGGCTCATACCGCCAAGAACTGTGACATCAACATGTGGTGCACGATGAGTGTGCCCCTGCCAACCCCGATAGGCTGCAATACAAGTGCAGAGACCGACTCCTGACGCAATCGCCATGCACAGTATATTAGCTCAAGTCTGTGAGTTGCAAGACGACTTGCAGAAGACTACCAGCAACAGCAGTCTTCAGCCGCTGTACATTGCAACACAAGCAGGTGGTACACGTCTCACCTCCAGGCGTGGAGATGATCTTTGCACGGCACTGTTGTGCCACTTGGCACAGGGTGGCCATGAAGCCATACACCTCCGGAGACGCATCTGCCATGTAGGCAACATCCTCCAGCAATGAAGTGCTCGGCACGTTTCCCATCATCACGCAAATGAGTCTGCTGCGCGCCAGCTGCTGAGGTATGTACCGCCAGGCGTCCATGACTGCTGCAAGACGTCTTCGCCTGAACATCTTGAGTGCCTTCTGCACCTGCATGCATGTTGTAAGGCTTGCTTGTGCAACATCTTTTTGTTGCTTTGTAGGACTCATCTACTGCTGCATACAATGCCAGCAATAAGTCAGGTGATAGACACTAGCCTCTGCTAGTGACTAGAGCACTAGGGGACAATTTTTGGCATGCTGACGTCATAACCAAACCAGTGCAGCCAGCCTTGGATGCTGAGAAGCCAAAGGCGAAGGCTAGAGCATTAAGATCTACCAGTCATGAGCAGACATGCAGCACAAGGTTGCCTTATGCGGAAGAGCGACACCATAGCGCGGCTTGTTCAGCACAAGCCAGCTTGCCTGCTTGTTCAAACAAGGGCAGCAGGCAAGCCTGAGCTTGATGCACAAATGAGTTTGTACACTGCACATGATGCACACATTGCAGCACTAGTTGTGATTGCGGGTGTGGGGGATACTTGAGGGTGTCAGCAGCTCAACACCCAAGCTAGGCACAGCTGCACCAAAGCTGGACTGTGCAAAGGCATACAAAAGGTTGCACAGCAACTGAGGAAGAGCTGGGGAATGCTGGATGCTATCCAGCAGAGTGGATTACCTTAGAAGCTTCGTGCTGCCTTTTGCAGACAGCCTCTCGCCAATGCAAGATCGCAGCATGCTTGAAGCGCAAGCTGCGCTGCCTGGCTAAAGCAGCTGCTGCTTGTTCCATCTTGCAGAAGGCCTGCTCTTCATTTAGTGTAGACTCATGAGGTGCACCTGCACCTCAGTGTGTCTACACTAAATGAAGAGCAGGCCTTCTGCAAGATGGAACAAGCAGCAGCTGCTTTAGCTGTCTGATTAGTCATCTGTGCTTGCACGCTCTTCTTCTTCTGCTCTTTCTTCAATGCACCTGCATGAGTCTCTGTGATGTCCAAACGCAGGGCGACCTGGTTCACCTGGGTGATGCTGAGCTGCACCACAACTGGCTGGACCTGCCACCAACACAAGCGTTGGCTTACATTGAAGAAAGAGCAGAAGAAGAAGAGCGTGGAAGCACAGATGACTAATCAGACAGCTAACAAGTAAGTGAAGAAATCAAGGTAGCAAACAGTTTTAGAGCACCTGCTCACAGCAAAGGAACAGAGAAAATCAAGGGACGCCGTTCAGTATATAGAGGTTATAGCAGAATCAATTCAGCCATCTGTTGGTGCTGGAAAGCCAAAAGTGATGACTAAAGCGTCAAGATCTACCACTCGCCAGCAGACATGCAGCTCGAGGTTGCCTCAAGCAAGGGAGCAGCACCACAGCGCATCAGAACAAGGGCAGCAAGTAACCCTGGCCTTGATGCACAAATGAAGCTGTAGTCACACATAATGCGCACATTGCGGCAATCATTGCGGTTGCAGGTGTGGAGGATGCTATAAGGTGTAAGCAGCTTATTGCCCAGCAATGTCCAAGTCAGATATAGCTACATAGAAGCTGAAGTGTGTAATGACATACAAAAGGTTGCACAACTGGTGAAATGTGGGAACACCGAGCAGCAATCATTGATTTACCTTGTGCTCGTCCCGCTTCTTCCTCATGACGATCTCTTGCCAATACACAAAGGCAGAGCGCTTGAGGCGCATGCTGCGCTGCCTGGCCAAAGCAGCTCCTGCTTGCTCCATCTTGCGGAACATCTGCTCTTCACTCGTGGTGGAGATGCTGAGCTGCAGGTGCACCTGGTGGGTCTCAGTGATGTTTAGCTGTATAAAGACCTGGTGCACCTGGGTGACGCTGAGCTGCACCAAGACTGGCTGGACCTGCCATCAACACAGATGTTGGCTAAGCTTGTGAGCCAAAGCAGATGACATCAGACACCTCACGTGTATGTGGGGTAATTGTATGGTAGACACATGCTGAGGACATGCTTGCCACATGTGTCATAGCACATACTGATGTGAAGACGACATTGAATCAGTCCTGGTAGCTGCTATAGGTACAACAGAGGACGGATACCACAATGCACCAAATACATGTGTTGATTACACAACAAATGTACTGCTGCAGACGTACTGACCAAAGCAGGTGGCTTACCTCAAGCGCTCTGTCTGTGAGCCCCATTCCATCCTGCTTGTCAGCAGCACTGCCATGCAGCGTGACTTGCGCTTCACCAGCAGGCTGCGGGCTGCTGCACTCACTGTCAACCTGAGTCAGGCTGGCCGCTTGCCGAGCCTCTGCAGTGCTGCAGATTTCTGTAGCACCAGCACTCACGGCTGCACCGGCTGCATCAGCTGACACTGAGGCATCAGTCAGGGCATATCTGTTGTCGAGGACCATGTCTGCAGCTGCTGGGTGTGCTGAGGTGGGCCGATGAGCTGCAATCCTTGGACTGCCAGCTTGCACGTTGTCAACCATGCTCAAAATGCTGCCTTCAGCAGATGGTGCAAGCTTAACCCCCTTGGCCTGCTTACTGCCCTGGGGCAAACCAGCCACAGCCCTACTGCNCAGTTTTGCTGCAGCTCTCAAGGTATCTAACTCGAGTTGCTTGCATCAATCCACAAATCATTGATAATCTGTTAAAAATTAGGAATGCACGTGACTACANGCTTCACAAATACACCTCAAACTGCATTGGCTGAAAGTGTCTGAGCTGCTGCAGGGTTGGACGCCTCTGCATCACGCCGCCTGTGATGAAGATATTGAGTTCTGCGAGCTGCTGCTGTCATATATGGGGCAGACATCTCTTTGAAAACCTCCTATGAGTGTCCATGACGCACAGCAAGCTTTGATGAGCTGTTACTGTACCTAGTGTCTTACTGTTACAGTGAAACAGTTGCAGCGAAACAGTTGCAACCAGCACTACTGATCAGAGGCCTTTCTTGCAGTCCTGTTGCTGACACTCTGGTCACACATGTTCGGGGTTCAGAGACATCTGAATCAGCAGTCGCACAAGCAATCACCTCTCTTGTTGAAGCTGACACAAATGTTCTGTCAGCAGCTTGCACATTCTTGTGAGATGCTCAGCATCTGTCCTGTCATTGGTGCAGGGGGAGACGCCGCAAAGATGTGCTGAAAATGTGAGTTGTACATGCAGTCCGCAGTTTCTGGAAGATTGGGCAATGAGTTCCCAGTCAGCGACCGCCAGGCATGCAGCAGATTTGTCTGTTCAGTAAAGTTTGCAATAGCCAATGCATCTGGCATACCAGTCTTACGCTGGACAGCAACAAAGCTCTGCTGCGTTGTGTCAAGATGCCACAAAGGGGTGCACTCCAGCTGTGTTAAGTTGCCATTATCTGCTTCTGACATATGCGCTGGATGACAAGTCTTGTGTACATGTATTTTGCGAATATGTTGCTGTGGTCTTGAAGACACGTTCAAGGCAATGTGTCTGCATCACAGTGCTGTCACAGTCACAAAAAATGTAATGCCGCTGGTCCTGACTCAACTAGCAGCAGCTGCCCAAGGATACCTGCCTCGAAGAGAGCTGCATACAATCACCCAGGCATATGGTTGTGCTCTTGCTGGAGTGACCAGCACTGTCAACAGCCAGTGGCATCTGATCAACTCTTTGTTTCAGTGTCATTGAGGGGTCTTGCATGTATTTGTGCAGTCACTAGACCAAGTAAAGCCATGCATCATTGGGAGCACCACAGGTAGGTTGCTGCAAATGAGGACTGCATGCATTGGTCCCTATAGAGGATCCTGTGGCTGGTCTTCACATTCATGTTGGGAATAGCCCACTGTGGCGTCATTCCGCACAAACCACAAATTGCTCATGCACGCATGCTTAAGCAGCTCAGCAGGTACTGTTGAACTTAGACTTGTATGAAGGCCATATCAGTTACTGCTCCCTAGCAAAGCTCAGCCAGCACAGCGCCTCTCATGCCTTACGTCTGCCTTGCAACACGCAGCCCTCTATCAGCTCAGCGCAAACATTGAGATGGGCTAGGCAGCTGTCTGTGCATTTGCTATAGGGCTGTGTGTACATCTTCTGTGCAATTCAACATTGACATGGACTTGTTAACAGACTCAACAGACTCAGTGTATTTCACTGTGCAAGCAGCATTGTCAAGTATAAGCTGAGCTTTGTAGCCTCTGCACATGATGGGAGCTGGACTTACTGTGCTGCAGCACATCACACTCAAGCCTGCTTCAGGTACAGCAACTTCATATAGCTGCGTCAGGCACATGCATGACAGAGATCAAGTTTTGGCACATACCACATCCCACTGCACAGCGCAAAGATCAGGATGACCCAGACAACCCTTTCCTCCCCATTAATATGCTAGTTGGTGCTGGCTTGCTGCAAGCAGGCTTGTCTATATGCCAGTTGCAGGTACCAGCATTGCTTTCTTGTGTCCACAAGTTCATGAGCCTCAAATTGCATGAAGCATTTGGTGTGTACATTGAGACAACCTGCTGGTCAATGCAACTTGGGTCATAGTGTTACTCCACACATGTCTTCAGCAGAGCTTGTGAGGTAATAGCAAAATTGTCCAGGTTGTCTGAGGATGGGTTTGGGAGCCCCTCACGATGGCAACGCCCGCTGGAAATGTGTGTTGCGTGCCTGTTGAGACAGTGCCTGAGAGACAGGCTGCTGGTCTGTGGGGCGCAAGCAATGCGCTTGTGATGCCTGCTGTGATGTTGACAAAAGCACTGCCATTGCTATTGACACACTCTCATCTTGCATGCGTCAGTGGCAAGTTGGTGCAAAGCGGTGTCTTGCTTATCAGCCAAAGCATGGGCTTGTATTATACATGATGGAATGACAGCAAATACAATGGCGGCAGCATGGGGCTGACCAAAGTCATGGCAAGAACAGCTGGAGTAGCAGTAGCTCAGAAGGCACACCTCTCATTTCCAGCTGCAAGCAATTTGTGAGGTTGACCTATGAGCCAGCTAGCACCATGTCTTTGCAGCTTGGTTCCAATCATGTCTTTCACATCAAGTACAGAAGCAGCGGTACCAATCTAGGCCTTCAACATCGTGTGCTTTCACCACACAGGTATGCACATTAGATGTGAACTGTTCTTCATGTCTTAGAGCATGCTCTACAAAGTCTGCTGTCTGTGCTCATGCTTGTGCTATCGCTACTGTTTGCACAGGTAGCTCTGGCACCTCAGCAACATGAGGATATGGCTGGTTGTGGACATCGTAAATCACAGCTGTGGCTGCGCCAACTGATTGTCTCGTTCCGTACCATGTTTTGTTGCTGTGCATTACCAGGTCAATTGTTTCACATGCAGCAAAGTTTTCAAGAGCTCATTGCTAAATGGGCAACGCTGCGTCATGTGTCAGCAGCGTTTGTCATATCCAGATCAAGATCATGCAAGTCAATGTGCTTGTCACATTACAAGCATGGTGCAATAGCCTGACCTGACGGGCACAGTGAGCAGAGTATACCCAGCATACACAACATTCCTGATGCAGCACAGGTAAGCAGAAGTTGGCTATTGCACTGCATGCTGGTGAAGAAAATGACAATGCTGACTTTGTATTGTCTGATCAGCTCCCGTCTCAGCAAGACCTGCATGCGACTGCTGGTTCAGTACAAGGCACCGCGTCAGCACCATCAGCACCATGACTGCATACTTGCACATGCTCTCAACCACTTGTCTGACATGTCATTACCATGTGTTGGAGGCAGGACGTCGTGGCTGTCTGGCTTGCACATCACTCACATTACCACGCTTGCACCAGCTCAATCTTACACACCTACAGCGCAAATCAACAGTGAGCATCTTGGAGTGTATCTAAAGCGTCCAACGACTATTATGCGGCAGATGCATTTGGCCGGTGCTTGATGCATACGTTGGGTGAGCCTTCGTTGGCTCAGGTTGGACAAGTGAATATGTTGTCCTGGCTGCAACGGGTAGACCAACAAGTAGCAGATGTAACTCCAGTCTTTGTGTCGGTCTCAAGTACTGAAGCAAACTGACTGTAAGGGCCAACCTGGCGGTAATTGAGAGTGCCGCAATCAATTGCAGCTTTAAGGCATTTAGGCGACAGGCGCAACAGTGGGGAGTGGTGTTGGAAAATCTGGCATTGGGGAAATCAGCAGTTCCACTTTCTTACGCCACGGTAGCTGCTGATTCTGTTGGGGTAAGCTGACTGTAACAGCTCAGTCTCTTTGGCATGACTGTACTTCTGCACTGTGATTGCAGGGTACCCATTCAAACATGTACATCTCAAGCCGTCAACTTGTAGAGGACTAGTGGAGTCCTCATCAGAAGGACTGTCATGCACACTGTGGTCATGTTCATTGTTATGTGTTTACACTTGAAAACGGTTGCCACCCATCCCTTATCCTTGTTCCAATTTTGGCACACAATGTCGACCCATATGTGTGTCGGTTCATATATGTTATGAAACGAGGTGTGTCGGGCTCAGAGTCTAACGATACATGTCTGCTTTGCAGCAGTTGTTTAGAGATAGGAAGCGACTAAAGTGATAGGAGAGTTGTTTAGAGATACAACACTCACTGACATGATATAGTACAAAATGCTTTCGAGCAAGTGGTTTACTTTGTCCCTTACTTGCACGACACAGATACAAAGCAAGCTGATGATCGGTCTAAAGTACAATGATGTACATGCTTGATGTACATGCTCCGCAGTACGCACCGCCTCTAGCACAACATTGGCAATCAACAGCTGTCTGCGTTTCAACTTTGCTGCACGTGCTGAATCAGAGATGCTGAGGAAATCCTGCCACAGGCATTCAGCAGGCACAATAGTAGAGTGCAAGATATATCTGAACACTAACAGCAATTGATCTTGTAGACGTTGTCAGGCCTGGGAGTTGTCCACAAGACCCAATTGCTCTTGAACTCGAGGTTTTTGATGAAAAGTTCACTGGTTCTTGGCAGATCTCGCGCCTTGAGCCTGGGATACCCACATCCACGATTTGTCAGGTTGAGTTCCTGCACCTGTGGTAGATGTGCCATGAGATTGCTCCATGCATCAGGAAAGGCGGTGCTATCACTCATGTCCACATGAGCTTTCTTCAGCATGGACAAGCTCTGCAATAAGTTGCTGTCTCCGTCGCCAGGACTGTTGAAGAAGGACCAGCAGTGTATGTCAAGGCCACGCAGCTGAGGGCGTTGTTGCAAGCAACGAAGAAAGCGGGAATCCAAAGGTAGGTGTTCACAATGCAAGCTGAGCTCTGCAAGATTGCCAAACTTGGGGCTACTGCACACTCCCTCGCACATCTCAAGAAACTTGTCTTCCCCCTTATCCGACCGCCAGCACAGGGTCAGCTTTGCAGAACCAAGGTACTTGCAGTCATTCTCGACTGTTCTTTGCCAGTCATCAGCGTAAAGATACAAGCTACGGATGTGCGGCAGCGGCTTGCGGGCACGAATTGGAAGCTTGCGAGCACGCCGCGAGTGCAAGCGAAATGTAAAGTACGGTGCTCTTGCGTGAGAAGTTGGGTCAGGAACTGTGAAGGGTTTCCCATAACTCAGCATGATCCCGGGAAGTTCTGACAGTGCCGTTCAATAGCCGGTCAAACAACACCTCGGTTGAAGAAGTGAGGAAGAAGAAAAAGAATGAATGTTGCGATGATGTGTCAATTCGATGTGTCACCTGATCAGTCGCGCTTAACCTTGTTGCACGGCTGCCTGTGCAGCTCTACAAAGCGACCTGCGCAACGGCGGCATCTCGTTTACACAAAAAGACGCTGTTCTGTTGGACCATGTGCTTGCAACTTGAATCCTGTCGAACCAACAGCGTTTGCTAAAGTGCAGTCACAATACAGGTCTACCGTTGGTCATGTCTGCAGCTCGCATCAGGGCTACTGCCTCTCGCAACATTCGGGTGCACCGCAATGCAGTCAGTAAAAGCAATGAGTCAAATTAGCAGTGAGTGAGGTTTGGCACAAGATAGTATGGCTGCGCGTGTGGTGCGGTCTTTTGAGGATAGCGCTAGAGCTGCATTTCGGGAGCCGGATGCTCGTGATATGAACACAAGCAGACAGTGGGATCGAGTCGACTACTGGTACAACAGACACCTTGAGGTCACAAGCCCAGCAGGCAGAACAGCCAATCCCAGTGCCTTGGCTCTCATAGCATTTGCTGTGACCACCATCCTGTTGCAGGTATTGACCAGGCAGCACCACTCTCAGTGTTGTGCCAGCTCAGCTTGCGTGTACATGCAGTGACTGCATGCACTTCCACAAAGCAAAGAGCAAATGCCTGTGGCATTGCTACTCTGGACGCGACATCTGTTTGCACACACTGTGCATGGCATGATGCAGGCCAGACATGGATTTCTGTGAGCAATGCGAGCACATCACAATACCTGCATGCGCAAAGACAACTGTATGCACACAGTCTCATACTGTTATGGTAAACGCGATTATGATACTGTACAGGGACCTAGCACGCAATGGGCTGACAAGAACATGATGTATCTGGCGGCGCCGTTCATGGTTATCTTCGGCGGTAAGACCCCTGGATCATATGTTCATGAACAGACGTCAAGACCATGATTGCTATGACAAATCATTTATGACAAATCCTTTGTCTTCAACCGAGCACAACACTGTTTTGTGTTTGATCGCGCCATTAGCAAGAGGTCACATGCACTGTTCCTGTACTGTGTACATCAAGGACACCATGCCGCATGACGGGACATGTCAGCTTGCATGCCATAACTTTGACATAGTCCCAATCCACTGAGTCAAGCCAGAGCATGTAGATCCATACATTCCCTTATTGGTAACAGCGTGTTGTTGTACGCCACCTATACTGCTGCAATGCCGTTCATGTATATTCGTCAACACTTGCATACCTGCAGCAGAATCACTATGCAGACAGCAATCCATGTCATGAGTTGGCAACGTTTCATCGCTGACATGAATGCAGTTATCAGCAGTGCCACCATTTGTAGTGGGCAAGATGCTCAAACTGCACCTCTGCATGCACATGGTGACAACAGAGCCACATTCAAACGTCATATTGCCTAACCCAACCCCTGACTTCATGCTGCTGTACCTACCAACATCTGAGGAGGAAGGGACGCCATTGGCAACTCTAGGTCTCCTAGTGCATCACTCCTATTGGTGCACACTGAAAAGGAAATCTTTTCGTTACATCGCAGGTGTGATACAGCTGTGTGCTGGCATGTGGGAATTCAACCGCAACAACATGTTTGCTGGAACAGCGCTCTCAAGCTATGGTGGCTTTTGGATCAGCCTAGGCTTCTACTTCATCGCCGTTGCTGGGGAGATTATCCCTGAGTCTGGTCCCAAGGGATTGCAGATGGCATTCAGCCTGGCTGGCTTGTTCAACTTTGGCTATTTTCTGTAAATTTTTGGTCAATCTCTGCAGCCAGTCCATGTCATGTCTCTCCCAAGAGCAGCACATCTGGTGCTGCCAACAGCTGCTGTGTTGTGCAGTTCTGTCCATGTCTGCAGTGTGTTGCTATGTAACTGCTGGTGTCAACGCCAATACATGTGCCCACTGATGTGTTGTTGTCCAGTCAACTTTTGCATTGACTATTGCACTGAAGCTGAATTTGTTCTGTCACATGACTACACTGCAAGCACACATTGTACATGCTTGAATTGGTGCAGCCTGACTATTTTCGTCAACTTCAGCATGTGTGCATGAACCTTGTGCATGAGTCAGGTCATGACACAAGGGCTACCCTGTGCATGTTGCAGATGTGCATGCGGCTTAAACATCGCCCTGATTGTTCTCTTCTTCTTTCTGACCACCTTCAACTTCCTGGCAGCTGGAGGCCAGACCAACACCACCTGTGAGAAGGTATGCATGAGTCACCCTGTCAGTGCATCACTTGGCTGGCGGAATTCTGTCTTCTTCTTCACTGCCACTCTGGCAAGTTTGCATTGGTGCCCAATGATGCCACTGTCAGCACAATTGAAGTCACTGCAGTTTGCTTGACACTTGTAGCTCCAGCATTCTGTATGGACGCACAAAGGTCTCACCTGCTTATTGTTTTGCAGGGCATGACTTTGTTGCCTATGCATGTCTGGGCCCCTTGCCACTTGTCTTGCGAAGTCACCAAAATCAGCGATGATAGTGCATTGTGGATTGTAAAACCTGCCAAAATGTGACAGACATGACCAAGGCTGGAGTGACCCCGCTGTCCAGTAGCATGGTTTCATGCAGGTTGGAGGGTATTTTGGTGTGGCGTCAGGCATTTCAGGCCTGTACATAGCTTTTGCAGAGCTCTCCAATGAGACCTTGTTCAGAGGAAGGGTAAGCCACCACAGCCTGACAAACAGTTACTGTAGTAACAGCAAAGATCTTAATGCCTTCATGGCTGTTACTGCAAAGCCATTGTGTGCTGAATGATATTGTGCTCTGCTCTTACGCATGTGTTACAGCTTACTTGGCATGCTTGCAATCACTACAAATTGAATGAGCAATCGTGATGCTTGCCTTTGCTGCTACAGCTCTGCACAAATGCATGCTATGCAAGTACAGCAAAGGCTAGGCGTAGCTGGTGAATATCACCTTCTCTCGCAATCCGACATGCAGTGTAGCAAGGTCGCTGCAGTGGAGCCTCCGTCACTGCAATGATAGCGTTGTGTGCCTCCTGATATTTGCAGTGGAGTTGCTGCATGTCAAAGCCAACTCCAAACGCAGCTGGCGGCAAGCATAACATACAATGGATCATTGTGACACCCCTGACAGCATTGCCCAATACAGGAGTTGTATAGGTACATGCAGCTGCATCATCAGTTGGGTGAGTGTGTACAATGCTGGCTCCTTCTGTGTAGGTTGTAGTGCCTTTGGGAGCAATGACATGGCCAGCAAGACTGCTGCAAGCTCAGATCAAATCAGAAAACGCACAGAAGCAGCAGATGTGAAATGTTGCAGCTGCTGTGTTCCCTAAAACGATGCACCCTGGTCCTAAGCGGGGCATTGGGTGATGCACAACGGACTGTCCCAAACAGCCCTGAGGAATGTCACCTGTCAGCAGCCAATGAGTAGTGAGTTCACGAGGTTCATAGGGCTCAGGACTGGGGCTGCTCAACAGGCAGGGCAGTTGAGGCATCGGCAAACCCTGTCAATGCTGCTTATTGCTACACCCCAAGTAGAAGGGTCAGGAGGGCTTGCAGGCAGGGCGCCAGATGGTGTCAGACTGGACCAGCACAAATGGTGATGACAACAGTCATATAAAGTTATGCAGCAATCATTTTGTGATTCATGCCTGTGACCTACCAGCATATTTAAGCAAGCAGCTCTTGTGCTGTATGCACTGGTGTGTTGCTCAGCAAGGCACCTGGCGCTAAACTGCAACCGGTGCTACATGGTGCTCGCAGCTGGCACTTTGTAAGCAGCGCAACAGCAGCTCAAACCAAGCTCAGATTGATGTACAGTGGGTTTCAGAGAGACCAATGTCGCATTTCAGCAGCCAATTGGTCGCGTCTGTTGCTGGCTACCTTTGAGTATAGAAACTAAGTGTTGGGTGAGCTGCCATGCACCACTGCCCAAAGGACTGCACTACTATGTCTGACTCAGCATCTCGTGATGCACAGCTTCCAGTGTGCCTGCTGCGTTTGTGACGTAATAAGTGCTGTACACCAACAGCAACAGACTTACAGTTGCACCCACAGGATTTACCGTTGTAGCCCCTTTTGGGCAAACATTGGTTGGTGGTGTTGCGGGCATGCACAGGCCCGTCAGTATCATTAGTACAGTCAAGACATGCTNGAATTCCCTGCCACCAGCAGCCATAAGGCGGCACCCTCAGCAAATGGCAGCCATAAAAGCCAGAGNAGAACAAGCACAAGCACCAGCGTCAGTACGTCTCATTGCACCAGGCTGTGCAACGGGCAGCCACGCTCGGAACAGGCTCGAGTACTGACCGAGAAATAAAATAACTGCAGTGCCGGATCCTCGTCCATGACCGGCGGCAGTACGCATCGCAAGACGCACTTCAAGTCCACACAGGCGTCACTCAAAATGTTGTTGCTTGTGGTTCCCGGCTCTGCGTGTGTTTGGTCGTGGTTGTGCTCTATTTTTGCCTCTTGCGGAAACTGACGCAGAATCAGGTGCCCAAATCTGCAGCGAATTACTCATGTGACATAAGCGATTCCAGGGAAAGCACCCTTTCTAGCCAGTGGTAGGCTTGCATCGTTTTGCTTCGTTTGACTGCAATTGTTAAGGATGAAATGACATAGCATTGTGAACACAATGGTGTTACGAATGCTGTCACACCACATGTTTACCACTCAAAGCAACAGCTTACACATGTTTGCCTGCTTCACTGAAGTCCGGGGGCAAACACATTGACATAGCCCTGCCCTACCGCCGAAGTCCTATCAGGCTTCTCTTCCCTCCCACAGTATGCCAGCAGCATGTGCTGTGGGTTCCATGACAGAGCATAGCCTGTTCCATGGCAAGAGACGGTGTGCGCAACTGCACCTGCAGTGACGCATTACATGTGGTGTCAGCACATGGCACTGTTGTCTAACGTGACCCTGCGCTTGCCTATAATGATACGTGTGAGTGCAGTCCATGCAGCAAACACTTGACACATGAGCAGGCACAAAACATGACACAGAAGCTGCATGCACAGAATGATGGCATTTGAGTGCCATGCTAGCACGTCAGCAGTGGTGCTGCAGAGAGCTGCCCATGTGTATAGTTTGCAGAGCTCAGCCATGATAGGGTTGCCTGCAGCCGTGCAGTACAGCCATGACAAGATGCATACAACACATTCATCTGCTGTGGCAGCAAAGGTAGGTGTGCAGAGGAGCATGCAGAATCAGAAGCATCATGACAATGTCAGCAAGCACTGACCCGTGTGAGTGTTGCTGATTTTGATTTCAGTTTCGTCGCCACCAGTGGCTAACCACTGGCTGTCATGACTAAGGGAGACTGCATTGACTGCCCAGTCAGCATTGCAATGGCTCTTGATGGGCAGCAGAGTGTCATAATTCCAGACTGTGGCGGTTGAATCATGGCTCCCAGTCACAAAGAGCCTGAATCACATGCTAGCTACNCATACAGTATACTGCTACAGCAGCTGAAGCTTACCATATAAGTTGCTGTCTCAGGGCAGTCCACACCAGCCCTGCACATGTCCACAGGCATGACTTAGCCATGACAAAGTCAAGCTCGACAAAACACAGTGTTTAGCACTCNTGCTGATCTGCTTGACAGCCTGTGCTGCCCTCTGCAAGCCAAGGTGAACTTCAGCAAATATATATTTGCAGCAGACGCAGCTCAGACAGTTGAGCCCTCAGACCTGTCTGCCTTGATCTGCAGAATTGTCTTCATCGCTGTTGCCTAGACTGGCTTCACTGCCGTTGCTGCTGCTTGCGCCTGCCTCCGCGTTTGCACACCAGTCTTCAGCAGCCTCTTCTGCATCTTGCTTCATATCACGACTGCCCTCAGCATCAGAGTCACTGATAAGTGCTACACTGGCGCGTCTCTTGAGGGATCTGCATTGGCGCATCTATTGCGGCAGAGTATCTGTCAAGCATAAAGTGATAAGTGGCTAGATTAGCTGTCTCACCTGTCAGACGCAGGGTTGACTTCAGTATATGGTGCAAGCTTTTCTGGTTCACAGCCTGCAACTGTGACTGCAGCACACTACTTTGGTCTATCAGGCTGTCAGCATATGTGTGTAAAACGCAATCGGATTGACAGCAAGCAGTGACCTCAAGCCGCTGAGCAACCACACATGCAGTTTGATTGCAGTTTCACAATATACGCACCCCTTAAAAAATACCTGCTTGGCCTGTCTGTGCTCGTTGCAGAGTCCAATAAGCGGTCCGTTCCTTTGCGTGACGCTCCTAGCGGACAAGCTGCTCAGTCTCAGGCGTTAAATGACCGTGTCATCGTTGAGCGGTTGACACAATTTCCAAGTGTGGCTGTACCTCTTGCTCTTCCTGTCTAGCTTGCAGCTTGGTTGCCTGACTGCTGTTGCGCTTTCGCAGTCGTAGCCGAGTGCTCATGCTCAATTTCTCAGCAGTCAATATATGTACGCAACAGTGTCTCCTTGCGTGTTGTGAACGGATTGTCCAGCTACACGTTGCACAAGTGTGGTCAGATGTGTATGATGCACTGTCTGACAATTGCGTCTGCACTTCCGCTTTGGCAGTGGTCTTGATACTCGGAGGTCAGAGGGTATAGCGGCTGCAGGAACTTGTTGTCATAGCTGCAAGGTCGGAGTCGCCAGTCCTGTATCATGCGTGACCTATCGGATGCTGTGTATGCTGCGACAGGCGAAGCTTGCGAGTTTGAATTGCAGATTGACAACTTTAGGGTCTTGCTTCACTTCGCAGCTTAAACGCGTTGACCAGGCTTCGCTCTTGTGTCCGTGTTGCGATGATGCATCCGTCAGCTTAACGGCTCTTCAAGAGCCTAGCAGGCGATGGCAAGCGATCGCTTGTCGCATGATCGAGTCTCGACGTGGGAACAGGTCAGTCGCACAAGTCTCGGGCTAGCTCAAGTTAGCTTGCAAGAGTGTACACCTACATTGCTGGCCTGCCGCTGCGGTTCACCTTTGGCATAGCGTTGTACGCGTCTTTGCATGTGGCTAGTTGCACACGCCTGCTTCCAACTGTCTGCAGTGGCTGCGCACAGCTATGTTGGTGTTCAGGCTTCGGAACAACACATTGACGGGGCAGAATCTCAGCCCCAGCACTCGACTGGCGAGTTCAACCCAGTGGTGAACCCTTCAGCGCATTGGGCAGAGACGACAGAATCCAGCAAGCAAGGTCCAAGACCGTCAGTGTCTTCCACCTCTGCTACTGGCTTAGGTAGCTCAAACCCAGCACAGGAGTCAGAGGCAGCATCGGCTCCACCTACAAACGAGCAAGACAGCTCTCGACCCACTGATGATCAGATCATTGCACAGGAAAATGAAATCAGGTGCACTGCAGCAGCCATGTATGCCGTATGCAGATCAGCTGGATGATTATAAACAGTAAGCTTTACCCTTGCTGCTGTCTGCAGGCAAGAGTCAGAGCGCCTACCTTTTGTGGGTGACTTGGAGCCACTTATAGCACTGCAGCAGGGTGAGTGATGGCAGCTCCATCAGCTCCTGCATACAGTAGGCCATAGCTATTTGCAGGTCATGTGAACAATTAGAAATACAATGTACTGAGAAAAATGTTTAGGAATGCGGTCATATTTAGGAATACAATGGTCAAAAGGCTTTAGCTGTATCAGCTGCCGGAGCAGGGTTGCGACTTTGCTGCTGCATGATCTTTGTATTTACTGCAGTGATCTTCAGCTGACAAATGTCCTACACAGTGCTGTGCTGCAGAGTATCAGTCTGGAAGCTCAGTGTTCCTTGCCAAGATCAGAAAGCTAGAAGGCATGTATGCATCAATCAGACGGGCTCGCGGAGATGGGAACTGTTTTTTCCGCAGTTTTATTTTTGCCTACATGGAACACTTGGTATTCACTGCTGACCTGACAGAGCGCAACAGGTACACACTCGCACCCTCTGCGCTGTTTGTACTGATGCACTTCCTTCGGAAAGACAGTCTGCCAGGCTGCTTGTTGTGATTATTTGCCAAAATTTTGTTTAAGATTATCAAAATATAGTCAGGCTTTGCATTGCAGCTCACTCTGTCGTTGTCATGGTGAGCAACTCGACCGGAGTGTCACAATCCAGCCATATCATTCTTGTCCCTCCATGNAGACAGCATCCCTGTAACTCAGGTCATACAGTTGATGTCAATGCAGGGCGCCTGTGATTGTTGCAGAGTGATTGTTCTGTAGGTAAGGTCACCTAGGTTGGCTAGTTCGCCTGGGTCATGCAATCCGAACTTACAATGTGACACTGGGGTCAAAGCTGTCCCATGCTGTAGAGGCGTCAGACAGCAGCATGCTTGGAACAGCAAGCCCTNGAATGTCAGTCAGCCAGCATGTGGCCCAATACATACTTGTGCAACATAACGACTTGCAACCTGGACATTGGCTCGCATGTGCTTTGCATGCTTTCTTGTCATGGTGCAGGGCCAAGTGTACACGCTCCTGCCAGGCAGCTAGTGTGCACCAACTTGGTATCACAGGGGTTGTTCAGATGCTGCATCGTCACTCTCAAGATCATTTGCATGCTGCATGCCAAACTCAGTCCATCACTAGCTGACAAACCACACANGTGGTTGGGTATGTGTATGGCGTTTGTGCGTCCGTGTACGTGTGCTGATTGTTGTCTGATATGTGTATGGCATGTACGGCGTCCTCTAGGGGCCNGGCCCCAAAGAAGCTTTCTTCGGTTTGTTGGCAAAACGGGCAGGGGTGCCAACTGCAGCTGTTAAGCTGGTAGAGCGACGTGGCTTGCGTAGTGGGCGGGTGAGCTGCACCAAACCTGGCCATACTAGGAAAGATTGTGTGACTGCATGCAGGAGTTGGAGCTGGTGCATGCAGGGCTTGCGCAACGATAGACCTGAATAATTTGTGAATGGGCCATATTCTGACCGCTAAAACATGACTGAGGTGGCGGTGGTTTTGCGNAGCAGTCCCAGTGGTGACAAGCTGATATTAGGGACTTCTGGGTGCTTTGAATAGGAAGGCAAACTNGACTTCTGTGCACACCAGCCCCAGTAGTTTTGTGGAGCCATATTACCGTCCTCGTAACAATGGTCGAATAAAACCACTTACAGCAGGGCCCGACGAATTAAAAACCGACGATTTGATCGCCATAATTACGGTCGGTAACAGTATTTTGCACTGTATAATGGCGTACCGTAGCAATGTAGTTACGGTCGGCTCCAAAAAACACTTTTTTAATAAAAACTACAAACAATATTACGAGTACGGTACCGTATTGGACCTGGAGTGGTGAATCACTCGCATTCAATCGGTGTAAGATGCGGTGACAGCTTGCATCAGTTGAAGCTTCACGTACAACTCAAGCTTTTATCCGCCAGGGGTCAGCAACATTTCTGTGAAGTCATGTGCAAGTCAAATCTTGGTCTGATCCAAGGACCTGCCGAGGTTTAGGCTTGACATCGGCACATGGCAAGTTGGGCTATCAGGTTTGCCAGCCCGAGTCACTGAGCCCAAAGCAGTCGTGAGTGTGACGGCCTGTGATCAGTTTAAGGAAATAACAGATGTTGATGTTGATCATTTCCATCGTTGCAAGCTGCTTCTTGTCAAAACATGATCTATCAGGTGTTAAGGTGACTGCAGCGTTGGCAGGTACCTTCAGGTGTGACGTGCTTTTAATGCGTCCAGCGGAGAATTTCCCATTCACAGTATACGACAGGTCAATAGGCCTATTGCCGGCTCAGTGGCTGTACCTTCCGCAGGCAACATCCTAGTGTTGCCAAATTTGCTGATCTAGCTAAGAAGTGTCAAGGTGTAACTAGAAGGTTGTGCGACAAAAGAACATTGCTGCCACAGAGAATTTACAGTACAGAACATGCAGTATGTTCAAAAGGATTTGTTTGATGAACATGGTCAAAAGCATTCATGAAAATCAAGCAATTCAAAACATCGCCTGCGCACACGTTTGAGTTTTGTGAAGGGCAGCAGAAGCCACGTTAGTGACCCACACGTGATTCTACTGTCATTTTGCAACGTTGAAGCACGCGCTACCAGCATGTTCAGCCAGGAGANGACTTTGTCCTGCTGAGCTGTTGCTGCATACTTCGTCTTCAACCCTATACGCAGTGCTCCCTTGCGTATATGCACAAAGTTCCCCACCTCTCCAGTTACATGTCTGATGACTACACCTACATCTGGTCACCAGAATCCTTGGCACAGTCAGATGAGTACACTATGTTTGATGTGTAAATATAACACCATGTAGTATAACATGATATGATGTCAAATACATTTGTGCCAGCCAGAGGAGTTGCCCAGCTCATGCTTGAATGCCAGCGATTGAGCATGTAGCTTTTCCTGCTGATTGAGCAGTGTCCAAAGCCACTTTGACACTTGTCAAATGCAAGAGAATGCTGTGATGCTGTGTGTGATCTTGTGGCATGGAGTTTGTGTCTGACTGCAAACAGTGATGTTAACATTGTGCACACGACTGTACTCAGCATGACGCTGCTTGTTGCTTCCACTCCAGCAAAGTTTATGCTATGTACAGCAAAAAGGTAGCAATGCATTGCAGTCTATCCACCTCTAGCTGCCTTGCCTGACAATGACATACTAAGCAGGAAAGTCGTGATGCAATGCATGCCAGACAAAGGAAGTATCTTTTACCATGATGGCTCTTGTGTTGTGGCGCTGTGCTTGTAAGCACAAAGTGAAGTTCAGCAGACTGTGTTCAGCTCTGCATGCTTGAGGCGCTCAATGTACATGGCATGTGGTGGTAACACACACATGATATGTTATGTAGGCTGCAGTTCGGGGCACCAATTACTACGAAGAGTACACCGGTATTGAGCTGCCGCTGAAGAAGTTGGATTTCATGGCTACACCAGGACTAGGTGGAGCTGTGGAGAACTGGGGCTTGCTGCAGTTTGATGAGCGTCGCATGCTAGTGAACGAGGTCAGTCATGTCCTGCAGGTCTTCTCATCAGACCACCAACCTCTTGCTTGCTGCACAGCATGCATACTTTGTCCGTAGTGCCTGTTATGCCGGCTATGTGCCCTCCGACTCCCAGCTGCGCCATGACACATTGACTATACCCTGCTCACGCCTGCTGTGCCTGCTGTGCCTCAGCACATGCTAAGGCAAAGCGTAGCCCTGGCAGCAGATGCTGATGCGAGGACATTATCACACACAGTTTCAAGCAGTGACAACCCAGCTCTACAAGCATCACAAGCCTCAGACATACATAGCCACACCAACGGGAACGTCAGTCCCGTCAATGCTGAGCAGCAGCAGACAACACAGAGTCCAGACAGAACGAACCCTCAGTCAAATTCCTGTGAGACTGGTTTTGCTGAAGCAGCTGCCACATCGACAACAGATGTGATGCAGCACCAAGACGCTGTTAGTGGGATGGCAGAGGGCAGGGCAGCTTTCAAAAGCCCTGGGATGACAGGGCACATAGCAGGCTACACATGGACCCTGCCAGCTGGCATGCGTCAAGAGGAGTGCGCCATGATGTGGATTGGACCGAGCGATGCTGCTGCCCTGACACACCTTCAGCTCACATTCAACAAGTGAGACTTTTGCACTGTCCAGAATAACTTGCAGCAGCTCGATACAGCCCCTTCTCAAACAGATGAGGGGGTGGCTCTGCAGTGCTTGCTGCTGTTTTGCTGGCAAGCATAGAGTCTGAGCGGCAGGAAGCCCTTGAGAAGCTGCTTGATCTGTAGCTGGTTGAATAACCTTCAGATACATGACTGCGTCATGTAGCAGATGGTCCATATGAAGGCGCTCCAGCAGAACTTACATGGAGCATGAGCAGAGGGCTGCACATTCTGTACTCCAGCCCTGCCTAGCCAGTACTTTACCCTGCAAATTTGCAGTGGACTTCCATGTTACATATGTTTCCGCAGCCTGCAATGTAGATGTGCCTTTGGTCTGTCCCTNGCCTGTGCATAACTGTAGCCTGTGCTGGGGGTTGTGAGTCTGCACCCTTTGCTGTCAAGACAGGTGCTTGCTGCCTTTGAGATGTGGTCAACTTGCGGCCAATGACACTGGTAATGGACCTGCCGCAGTCCTGATTGCAAGTACGTGACAGGCCCGTTATGATGGCTTTTGGCTTGACAGGGAACTGATTCCTGCTGCCAGCAAGGGTTCTTCATTGCCCTGTGCCTAGATCTCTACCCCTAAATCCTGAACCCTAAACCCTGCAGATCTCCACCCCGAATGGCCAGGCTCATGTAGCAAAGCATCACCAATGTGGCAGCAAAGTTCTCCCGTGGCGGTCTGTACATGGCATTTGTGCTCATGCACTGCATCCCTCCCGAATGCATTGTAGCAGCATGTGCAGTTGCGCCATGAAACAGCAGTCTCCTGCCATGCAGAGCTCGGGCCTGGTTCGACATGTGTTCCGCTTGTTGGAGCAGGCTATCAAAGACAGGCGTGGGGTCCCCTGGGTTCTGCTGGAGAATGTAAGCCCTGTCGNGCTGTGATGTCTGATACATGCAAACAAGAGCTCATGATGGAAGAGCTGCTGTTTCACAAACAGTATCGATATCAGCAGTGGTGCTCAGACATGCAAGTGTACATCAGGTAGAAGTGAGGGCTGCTGGACATGATCAGCTCAGGCGGTGTGCATACCTGTGACCTGCTGGTAGAGCTCATAGCCTGTCTCAGTGTCAGTGTATGTGGCAACCATGATGTGTGGCTTGACATCGCTGACGTGCGTGCAGACCCCCTACACAACCAGGCAGGTATACACAACAGCACAAAGTCAGAGCAGTTCAGGCACTGCACTGATTGTCATGTTTATCATGACCTGATGAGAACTGCACATCTTAGCATGTGGTTCTGAGCTTTCGCTCTCACAACTCAACACTGACTCATAGCTAATCAAGCACTATTGCAAACAGCACTGTTCTGGATTTGTGATCAACAGCTGATTTTAGACTGCTGCAGCCGGTCCAACGCTTTGATCTAAATGGCGAGGGGACATGCTGCAGCACACCGCCAGTGACTTGTCTCAGACCATGCAGCACAGCAACAGCCTGTTTGAAACCCTGGTTGATGTTGCTGTTGAGTGCCTTGAGGCTGAGACCAATCCCAACAGTCAGAAGCTGCTGCCCGACCAGAATGCAGCCTTGCAGAATGCTCCTGACATGGAGGACACAGAGATGGAGGACATCGCTGCTAAGGCAANAGGTACGGGAGCTGCTCAGGAGGTCACTGCACACACCAAAGCACTTATCACATTTTCACAAGCTAGAGGTCCTTGTGCCGGACAGTATGCTATGACACAAAAATCTGGCATTCACATGAGTTCTTGTGTTCCCCCGCCCCACGCAGCTTGACATAAGCTGGACATAACCTGAGTAGCGCGTGCATTGAGGAGAGGCTGCGACAGGGCAGCGTCGCCTGTTCCACCCTGCTAAGCCACTGCATTGCCTGTAAACTAGGTGCATGTGCCTTTGACATAGGCAATGAGTAGATGGAAGGATTAGCACATCTGCCAACCAAGACAATTCAGACATGCTTTGTCACCACAGATGTGCTTATGGCTGGCTGCAGAAAGGTGCCAGCAATACGTCACCAACACTTTGTTGTTTAGGCGTAAAGATGACGTTTCGCTATGCTTTGTATAATCTGGTGCGGGCATGTACGCCTACTTTACCAACTGATGATGCTGAGGCTCAGTCTTCCGTTCAATGCGAGGGTCTGAATTACTACAAACACCAACACGTNTTGACACATCCAAGGGAGTTGACAGCTGTACCTTAGGTGAGCACCTGTTGCCTCTGAGTGTGTCTCTGGAGGCATAGTCTATTGTGCCCTTGAAGGCCACCTGATCCAAGGCCACGCTTCCTGCACTGGGTACACTACTGGCGAAGCCAAAGTCCACAATGTACACCTGAAGACTCAGCTGTATCAGCACACAGAATAGGACGGCATGCAACAGCACTGTCAGCTGCATCAGCAGTTGCAGCAAGACTGGCAATTGTGGCTGTGAAGGCGCAGAGGAAGACTGGTGTAAGGGTTGCGCATATACCTTGTCAGAGCGTGTATCATCTCCCAAACAGAAATTGGCTGGCTTGATATCCCTATGTACAATGCCGTGGCTGTGGATATGCTCCAGGGCAGCTAACATGCCACTTGCATATCGCATGAAGTCGCTGCTCAGCTCAATGATGTGTTTTGAAGCCAGGGTCCTCAAGTCTGTACCTGCATACGCATGGACACATTGTTTGTTATGCAGCTGCAAATTTAAAGATGGGAGATGCAATAGGCATCCATCATGACCAGTGTGGTCGTGTCAGCGTCAGAGAGGTCAACGCCATGTACCTAAAAGCTGCATACTTATCCATGTGTGAATGCCACTCTCTGTCTTGACGAGTCCACCTGCATGACAGTCATAGTTCCAGCATGTTGCAGTGTACCAGAACTACAGTATACAGTAGAGCGAAGGCTTGTCACTTACATTCATACACTGCAGGAATGCCAGCTGCCTGTCCCTCCGCAGTTCTTCCAAAGGATAAATCCTGATAGGTCTGCCATTCTTTGCAGTGACACTCCCACTGCACAAAATGCAGTGCAGTCACATCAAAGACTTGAAGTGTGTCATCTGCAAGTTTGTGCCTCACTGACCTTGTCATCATAGTGGCAATCACTAACAGGACATGTGCTTAGCTTGACCGCCACTTTGACTGCGCCTGACGTTGAACTGGGGTACTGGCACGGNCATGTCATGCAGTACACGCACAGGTGTGTGTATTTACAGCATGTCAGCTGCACAGGATCAGATCACGTAGTGCCATGGCGCCACACCAGGGTCAATATGTTTCTGACAGCATATGAAGCATACACTTGCAGCTGTGAGTGGTACAAAGACTGACCAGAATGAGTCCAGTTGCCACTTGAGGGGGCAAGCCAAGAGCTGGAACAAGCATTGTTGCCAACGTCACACCCAGTGCTGGCTTCACCAACCATTGTCCAATCACACCCAGGAGCAGTAACTGCGTAGACGCAATGGTATTGTTGTCTGCCTCTGCACACAGTCATGCTGTGCATGCAACATGTCTGCTTGTGCGTTGTCTTACCTTCGGTGTGTCAAACACTGTAGCAAAAGTTTGCAGCTGGAGGTTGACGCCAACAGCAAACATCAAGAAGCCCATGCCAGGGCCATACAGTGGAGGTGTGAACCATGCAAAGGTCACTGGCTGCACCCTGCATGATGTAGACTTCAGTACTAGAGCATAGGCTGTAGCCCTGCCTTGCGCAAAAGTGATAATGCTGCTTGCTTACAGCGCCAACAGAGTGCTGGCTGCCACTGCATATGGCATCAGGTCATTGCTGCTTGCAAGAGCCTCTGATAGCTTGTGCACCAAATCCTGTAGCCTGCCTTTTGTAGGTTCATCACTGGCTGGTTGCTTGAGTAGCCTTGCAATGGAAGCTGCTTTGTGTTACCTCATTCACAGTAGCTGAGCCTGAGCGTGAAGGTAGAGCATGTTTCAAATGAGGACTTCTGGATTTATGTGGTTGCTTTGACCGTGTTGGCCATGTTGAGCACGGCATCTGACGTGCTCTTCCACCGGGACAACAACGCCACGAAAGTGCGTGGTTTGCATGCTTGCTTGGCGCTGTTAAACACGCAGCGTGCAAGTNTGTTCAGCTGCATCTGTGCTGATTGAGAAGCCACCATGCAGATTTGGCTGTAGCCCAATCAGTACTGTATTTGGGCAGCTGATTGCAGAGTCAAGCATATCCTGACAGTTGGTGAACAGCTGTGTATGTTTCCAGCTGGCAGCACCTTTGCCTGCACATTCTGGAAGCCTGCACATTCTGGAAGAAGCTGGTGTTCACAGTTGTACTATACAAAACTGCCTGCTTGCCATGTAGGTGACAGAAGACGCACCAGCTTGCAAGTTAGCCAGGCGAACTTTGGCTAGGCCTGTGTTGGTATTCGTGGATTCACATGTGTTTGCTATGATGGAAGCGCACATCATGAGTACCCGTGGATGCAATGATAGCGAAGAAAAAATGGTCCGCACAGACCTGTAACTCCATTTGTCTGTCAAGGTGTCAACAATGTGCCTCAAGCTGTTGTGTAGAGTGAACAGCTCTACTTGGCCAGGAAGGTCAAACAAGATGTATGTCACTTCATCTGCATGCGTCATGTGCAACTATCACATCATAAGACCAGCCTGCTTGCAGCAAGCAGGGATGACAATGCAACAGGAGCTGCACACCTTTCTGCACACTCTCAAGCTTTTCTTGTAACCAATCAAGATTTTGGTCCAAATAGTCTATGCAGTATATAAGCCCTGTATCAGGAGGTCGTTTGGTCAAGCATGCATTTCTACTGGGGATGTTCTGATACCCCTCGCTCTGATACTGATGCAAGGGATATTGTATGGGGACAGCAGCACAGAAGTCAGGCAAGCCATGCATTGAACCTCCGTTTGGGCCTAGCTTCAAATTGTCTTGTACTTCTGCCAAGGCGACGAGCTCGCTGATGTCGACAGCACAGTCGTAAGGCAGAGCATCGTTTGCAGGGTCCAAATTGACTACAGCCGTCTTCCGACCGGTTAACGTCAAATACTGTTGCATGCCATTGCAAGTTCAAAGTCTACAAGCGCCTCAGTCAGCATGCGGACCCTCCAATATGCTAGCTGGCTGTTGCACTGAGTCTGATCATGAAGTNGGTTTAGGGCTGCAGAGATGCACATTGCAGGGCAACAGTTGCTGCAGTACCATGCTGGACACTGGGGTTCTGCATGAGCCTCTACTCTCGATGTCTGAGTTCTAGCTGTTAAGCATAGTTGCAAGCCCCTTGACAGCACAGGTGGCCCTACTAAATTCTGCTGATGCTGAATGGTATCAGTGCGTGAGTTACAAATGTAGCACATGCCCAGAATGTCTTTGAAGTGCAGCAAATGTGCGGGCAGAGGTGCTGACCTTTGGCTGTGTGCGACCAAGCCTCCCAAAGGACTCCTCTGTGATGCCATCAGCGCGGATGGCATCAAGGCTGTCCTGAGCTTCTACGCTGGCATTGTCTTCACTGCTGCTGTTCGCTTGTTGGGACAGCGCAAAAGCTTTGCGGTACAATGAGTCAATTTCCAGCTGTAGGCTGCCTGCCTGGTGTCAACATACAGGTGGCGTCTATTCTTGGTTAGCTAAAGCAGTGCGAGCTGATGAAATGCTTGTACCTGTTTGCGAAGGTCCTGCAGCTGCGTGTCTAACTCCGAGCCGTTTTGTTGGCTGTCCGCTTGCGTGTCTTGTTCGAGCTGCTCAAGGAACCGTTCGGTTTCGGATTGCAACTGAGTGGTTGTGGACGCGGCCTCGAGATCAGTTTGGATTCGGTGAGTTTTACGAATACGTTGCCGTACGTGCTGGTGCTTTCGCAAACTTGCTGGCTGGTTCCGGAACTTGTTGTGATCGAAAGCGATAAGAACGCGAGGTCGCTGCTGTAAGCTCCTTTGAGGAGCCTCGAAGACCATGTTTGCTTACAGGGCCTGTTTACTCCACCTAATCGGAATTGGCTGTTTCCGCAGGAAAGCTAAGCTTCTGGGACGTGCATGCATGTCGTCTTGCTGCAATTCTGCAGGCACGCTTCTGCGCAGCGATTGCACGGCTGACTGCGTCGGGTACCGCGAAGTGAACGCAAAAAAGAACAGACTAGCGCATATCCTACGATTTTGACCACAACTTCGCTTTCGCAATGCTAAAGCTTCCAAAGGGCAGTCAGCGGAGAAGCTCAAGGGCGAAGTTGACCAGCCTTCCTTGAAAGCAAANAAGCTTGGTAACCATGACTGCCTCAGAACTTGTTTGAAAGTAAAGAAAACGAATTCCACAAAATCCTATGTCTACCTCAGCGGGGGAGTTCCCTATACGCACAGTACAGGCTGAATTGTGACGGCGATAACAACAAAGCCGAAACAGCACATCACAGTCTTCCTACTTGTACCTACTGTCACATGCAATGATACAGCGTTTGAGCAGACACAATCACATTCATTGTCACTCTTTGTCATCACAGCTCTGCAAGCTCATGCCTGGTTATCAGGGCTGGTCACTGTGAAAGCATGCATCTGTGCCAAGTCCTGCCTATCCAAGTTCTTCTGAATCTGTGTGGGTAGCTGACTGGTATATGTGCTCTGGTAGCTGAGGATGAGGAGCAGTTTGACTGACGCAATGCCATTTCAGATCATGATATTTGTCTTTGACAGCTGTGAATGGGCTGCTTATGTCCCTGGCTTCTGCAGCTCTGTGTTGCTTTGTGTATGGGAGTAAGCAACCACTCAGCATCAGTATGCAAGCCCTAGAGCGGCGAGTTCTGCTTTTACTGCGCGCTTCACCCACTATTTCGTTTACCCAAAGGCAGCACAATTGCGCAGCAGCATACCAAGCACATAGCAAGCAAGCAATAAGTGCAGCACCACGAAACACTAAGTCAACACTCTGAAAGGTCATTAGTACCACACACAAGAACACAAACATTGCTTTCGGTCTNTGGCTGCCTCGCTCTCCTTGGCAGGCTGAAACTTGTTCTCTGCTAGACCTTCATGCGGTGAGGCTTGCATATCCGCAGTCCGAGCTGACAACAAATCATTCGCCATGTCAAAAAGACACTGTAAGCAGTTTGCCGAGCAATACGTGATGTAGCTATGGCGCCCTAGCGCACAGACAGGCGAACTCAATGTCTGAGGTCCTGACTCAGACCAGACGGATCATCACGGTGCCATATCCTGTCCAAAAGCCTGTTGAAAAAGGGTCTCAGCGGGGCCTGCTGCTTTGTGCAAGTCTTCTGCATGGGAGGCACGGCAACGGTATACAAGTGCACAGTAGGCACATGGTATGTCAATGCAACTGCACATACAAACCTGACACAACACAATGAGATATTGCACCATAAGGTAACAGTACGTCATTGACTGTGATGGTGGAGCTATATCAGGCTATGCACACCATGAGGTGCCTGCTTTTNTGGGGGGACTGGGAAGAGCCCTACCTGACTCTGGACCCCACACACAATGCTGCTAGCTGAGAGCGCTCAGCCAAATGTTGCTGAATGACACATGCATCAAGCTCACTCAGCGTGTGAGGCAAACAGTGACTGCCTTGCAGATACGGTATTTGGGGGGACTGGGAAGAGCCCTACCTGACCCTGGACCCCAAGTACGAGGCCGCACAGCTGAGGGTGTTCAGTCAGATGTTGCTGAAGGGGCACATCTACAGGGGCAGAAAGCCTGTGCATTGGAGCCCTTCCTNATCAGCAGGCAGAGGCAGGCTGGCAGCAATTGGTGGGGACAAAGCCAGGAACGGTATGACACCTGCATGGCATGCATGCCACGGCTTGTATCATACTGCTGGATGCATCCTGGCAACTTGCACAAATAGCCCATGTGGCAAATGGAATCAAGAAACCATGCGTGAGTTTTGGAAAGCTTGTGCTGGATCGAGCTCACAGCATTGCACAATGAGTGATGAACCAGGCAGGTGTGCAATGACAAAGAGTCGTGCCTGCGAGACCAAGGAACTTGGCTGGTGCAGGTACATCAGACCATCGAGAAGTAGCTGCAGGCGCAGCTGAAACGCCTGTTGCTTGCGGGGGGACCACACTCTGTTGTTGCTTTGGTGCGGTGTCCAGCTGAGCTCTGCCGCTGCTTAAGCACCTCTGACTTGCCTGAAGGATGGCCTATAGATAAATCGGCAATCAGGCTGGGAGAGCTACTACATCACTCACGCTTCCTGTCTTACAGCGACTTGACTTCAGTGCTGCAAGTTGGTGTCACACCGGCAGAGGCGAAGCTTGCTTACTGTGGTACTGATCAGTCGAGCCCTACCTGCTGTTTCTGCAGTTCACAAGCTCGCTTTGCAATCTGCTTCAGCATAGCGAGACAGTGCACGATGGACGGGTGTGCCTAAAGTCTATGCCTGCAATCTCAAAGGGGAGACTTCGAACACTGCAAACCGTGGCCATTGCTGTAACGCCTGCATGTCCTCGTTTTGCACCTTATAGATGTGTGTATCAACAGCAGCGAGACCGACAGCTCGTCGCGTCTCCACTGAGGAAGGCCGATCATCAAAGCAACTTCTCCAGGAAAACTCGAGCCACAGGCAAGGCTGCTGTCAGTCCTGCGAGGTGAAAAGGAGTGTGAGGTTGCAGAATGCTACTTGAGCCACAGCAGGCTCACTGACCAAGCGTGGTGATTATAAGTCCTGCTGGTATGGCTTGTACAGTTGTTTGAGGCGAATGTGCGCTCGATTTGTACGATAAAGGTGGCATTAACTAGCAGAATACAGCTGGTGGATCGGTAATACGCCAGTGTCAGACCGTCAGGGGTGCACCGGGCGTGAACCAGCTGGACAAGCCGATATACACAGCAACACCTCAAACCCAATCATATGCAGCCAATACTTGCAGCGGGTGCTGCCGTCCAGGGAACAGGTAGGTATGCGAAACAGATTCTCTCGAAATTCAAATTGCTTGGGGATCTCCAGCTGTTGGTTCCGAGCAGGACTACTGCCGCATACTGCAGTTCCACTGCGCCCCGTGGTGGTGATACCGACATTTCGGGAGCATATCTTGCGCTGCAAGTCCCCGCAGGCCATGTTCACAGCAACGTGAGTCCTGACAAGGCACAACTGTGAGGCGTATGGAAGAGCTTGGCAAGCTCTCTCCGGTGTCACGAGAGTCATCTTTGGAAGCACTGCCGCNGGTTTTGGCAGTTGCATGCCTCATGTTGTCACTATACTACTAAACTACTTATACTGCAGCACATGTTACTGACCAGTGGCTAGCTAACAAGGCTGATCACCATGCCTCATGTCACCATTAGTCATAGTGCAGCAGGTGTTACTCACCGTCCTTAACGAGCTCCATGGCCACAATCCTGCCCGATGACATGAAACTTGTGAGGGTTGGGTAGAATGGCTTCCCTTGATGGACGACATAGAAGGCTTGTGCGTCTTGGAGAGTCAGCTGGCACATCTTGATCTTACTGCACAAACGTAACATCATGTTTGGCAAGGTCATGCTCTGACACTCACGGGATTAAAACACTGCACCATTTGGGTGCTGCACTGACTGTGCATCTGATGTGTTGCCATGCATCCTCAGCAACATGTGCCTGAATTTTCAGGGTTGAGACGTTTGATTGGTGTTGTGCAGATAGAAGTGTGCATTGGCAGCACAGGTTCAGTTGTCAAGTTGGACTTGACAGGAGCACACAGGCACTGGGATTGTCAGCTTGGCCTGGTGGCATGCTGAAGATGCACACATGTTTGCTATGCATCAAACATATGCCATGATAGTGAAGGATTTGCAGTGTCGCTTCCTGTCACATGTGTACTGTGGAGACATGTTGTCTTGATGCAGAACCTGCAGACTCTTTTACGCCTCGGCTATGACTGCTTGAGATTGCAGAGTGCAGATTCATCTAATTGAGCACCTTTGGTGCGTTCATTAGCCTGACATGGCACGCATAGCAACACAGACANTAACGTTGGTTGAACAGAGTTGTGCGCGCATTGCGCGCACCAATGTCAGACCAGCGAAACCTGGCGTTAACGTCACCGCATAGCCATCAGTTTATTTACAACTTATCACCTGCGGTGAAGGAGCTCCTGGCAGGTTAGTCTGTGGCTGTCCAACTGCAATGCTTGCGGATTGGCTTGATCCGTTTGATCCACTTATACAGTGTCATGGCAGGCGCGACTGGAGGTGTAGCTGGGATCATAGCAGGTCAACCCCTTGATGTAGTGCGTGTCCGGCTTCAGCAGAAGTCACCACGCACTGGAAGTGTATCCTCCATGTGGCGGCATATAGTAAGAATGGAGGGCATGCGGTCCCTGTTCAAGGGTGCTGCTTACCCTGTAACCACAATTGCTATGCAGGTAGATTAGCTCTACCCCTTTCCGCAGCTATGTACTGCTGTACCTCTCCTGCCATGTGATATTGCATCTTGCTCGTCACTGCCCCCCAGAAATGTCGTGGGACAGCCCCTACGCTGCTGCAAACTGCACATTAATGTTCAGGTTGCCATGTGTGACTGCAGAATGCAGCCTAATCAACAGTTGGGCTGCATGACTGCAAGTTGTAGTGACGCAATGCTGACAACTATGCTGCATGACTGTGACTGTAGTCAGGCAGGTTTCAGGCAGAGGACAAGGGTATAACGACAACAGTACGCTGCATGACGCAGATTGTGATGAGGCAAATTTCAAATTGTGGGCATGACTGCAGGTTGTGGTGACAATGGCATCAGGATCTTTGAGCCTTGTGTGGCACAAGATGCAGAACACCAGCAGACCGGTGTCTCTGGTCAGAAGCTTCCAGCCTTCAAGCTAGCAATGAGCAAAGCCAATGCGCATCCCTCTGACGTGAACTGCGTCAGATGGTCTCCTACACAGCCAGACCTGTTGGCATCAGCTGGAGATGACAACACGGTTCGATTATGGCAGTACAAAGCTGACCCTGATTCACAATTGTCATAAGATCATGAGTTAGCAAAGTTGCCATGCAAGCTGCTGTACAGTCACTGTGACAGTCTTTGAGAGCAAGAAAGANCTTTTACGCAAGCACAAGCGGTGCGCGCTTGCTCCCACCACTGGCATCACCGTGAAAGCATCCCAATGTGTGCAAGAGAGGCGTCTGATCAGAAGTCCCTGAGCTTCAGGCTGGCAGGCAGTGGCNGTATCTGCTGCTACCAAGGCTTGGATCAGGCTTTCCAGTTTGTCCTGGACCGTCGCCATGATACTCTACCTTGCAATTAGATTATCGAGCTCTCACATGCCGGTTGCACGAGCTTGCGCTCTCTGCACATGTGCAGATCCGTGGTCACATACTGGCTTCCGTACGACATGGGCGGCTCTGATCGCATCAAGTTGTTTGTCGCTCTTCACACGTCTGGGCACGTACAGTACAGGCATTTGCGCACGTTCCATGCGCAGAGAGCAAGCTCGACTCAGTATAGTGCCAACATGGAACCATGCAAATACTCATGCAATCACTCATTGCCTTCATTGAGCTACTGCAAGCAATTGATTACTCCCACAGGGCAAGGCTGACGCAGGGCTCAACCAACGCATTGTTCTTAAAGACTTGACCTCATGATTGAGCCTTCAGGCAAGCTTATGCTCGGGCACATGGACATACCCACATTGATACATGTCATTGCCTATAGCTGTAGCTACACACCTGACAGACATGGCAATCCATGCATGGACTACCATTAATTACATGCTGGCTGCAAACCATGGCTGCATGCCAGCTGGCCAACTGGACCCTACAGAAAGCACTTTTTGGATATGGTGCATTGGCTGAGATGGACGCCTCACACTTGCGTCAGCAACATACAATTTTTTGACGTAAATGTTGGCAGGCAGTGGGCTAGTAGTACAACATTGCGACTATGTATCAAACAACACAACCTCCATGTTTAGCTCAAGTTGCCAGCTGCAAGTAGGTGCTGTTGCAACTAGACTCTACGGCAGCCCTGCTCTGCTATGATATGAGCAGGATCTTGAGCCTTGTTCACTCAGACACAGGACACAAATATGACGTGTTACTCCCAGTGCGCTTTTAGTAACCTCCAATGGAGAAACTTCTCGATCCCCTCCACAAGTCCACAGATAACATGAGCTTGCCATCTTCTTGGCACTACGGCTCTGAATCTGCTTGGCACTACCGCTCTGACAAGCAAGGAGGTTCCCTTCACTGGCTTCAACATTACGGCCAGCGAGAGCAAGAGCCCTGATGGTGAATAGTAGTAGCCACTNTTATGGCATTGGTTGGCACACCTGTAAATATTTTAATATCATTGTTGTCATGTGTATGGCAGGGCATAACAGGAGCTTTTGTGCCTGGTGTGCTGACAGCCCTGATGGGTGCATCTNTGCTGTAGCAACCCTCATTTTGATAGCTGTGGGACTTTGACTCCATATTCTAGCTATGCTGCAGCCTGTGGTANTGAGCTGCTCCAGCAGCATGCTGACAATGGGCTGGAGTGCCTGCCTGATGAAGTTGTGGTTGACTGCTTCCTCTCCATCCTCAATAGCCTGCATATACGTCAGTTGTAGCCAAACACTGCATGCAGCCAAGCATGCCTCTGCACAGCGTCGAACTGTGTGACAGCACTACTTGCACTATGCAGCAAGAGGTTGCTCACAAGGCGTCATATGCAAATGCAAGAAGGGGTTGCTGTGCACCAGCAGCAACAGAGGGAAAGACGCTCTCACAGATGATACAATGAATGGTTCTTNCTAGCAGCAGCAGCAGCTGGCTTGACTACCTTGCTTTCCTCTGCTTTGCCTTTCTGCATCTTGTTTGCAGCCAAGCTACCCGCAGCTGCTTTCTTTGGTTTGCCTACAGGTACTGTNTCATCCTCAACTTACGTGAATTGTTCTACAGCCAAATATGACTCCGTAGCCCTGACTTGCAGACAGCCAAGCAGAGCCTTTGTACAACAATGGCAAGGAAGTATCTGAGGACAGCTTCCCAGATGCAGTGAAGCCAGTGAATGCATCCAATGATGCATCATCAGGCCAGGTGAAGAAGGGGAGCAATGCCAACCCGGAGGGAGCACCGGACGCCACCTGGTGGCTGCGGGATGTCAACATGAATGTGGGGCCAGGAGAGCTGGTGTGCGTTGTTGGCAGGGTCGGCTCTGGCAAATCCTCCCTCATTGGAGCCTTGCTTGGTGAGGCTTAGCCCGTAACCTTGGCCTCATGTCCACTTTTTGCCTGCGTTTAGCTGTGTTTGCACAGCTACTGTGCGTCCCCAACTTTGTCAACAACCTTCTTGATGCTTACTATGGCTGTGGGTTTTATCCTTGCTCAAAATGACAGCATTTGTGTGTGAGGCTCCTCGTAGGCTCCTGGTAACATTGCACATGTTTCGCTGCAATTGTGTGTGCACAAAATATGCATCCCTGTGGACCAGGATGCTGATGCATGTATTGATATAGGTGAGATGGAAAAGCACTCTGGCAATGTGCGCATGGGTGGCCGCCTAGCCTATGTGGCCCAGCAGGCCTGGATTGTGAATGATAGCCTGCAGAAGAACGTGCTGTTTGGGCATGATCTAGAAGCGCAGCGCTGGGACAGCTGTGTGCATGCCTGCAGCTTGCAGCAAGACCTCGAGGTGAGCTTGCCCGCCTGTTTCATGGCTTCCATGCGTCATGNATGTCAAGCTCACAGTACCTAAGCATTGGCCAAGCGGCTTACAATTGTCCACGCCTGACATGTAGCAAGGCAGCTGCAACCTGGCCCCCAATGTTGACCTCTGTCTCAACTCAATTTTGTACACCATGTGATCATGCTGACTGCTGTCACTGAGTGACGCTGCTAATGCAGCGGCCGTACCGTCAAGATGATGCTGCCCATGTGTGAAGCCTGATACTGAGAGTTCACGCTATGATGTGGTGACAGCACAGCAGGAAAGTTGTTGACAGCTCATCCAAAAGCGTAAAATGCAATACCACGCTACGCATGCACACACATACACAAACTGGAACATATGCCAGTCATGCAGCCAGACATGTCGAGGCTTGAGTCAGGACCAGGAACCATATAGCAAACAGACAGCAGCGATCTCTGGCCCGATCATTAAGTGCAGCAGCAGGTAGGACTGACCTGAAGGAGGATTGGGAAGGTCCTGAGGTGAGAGGGTGAGGGTGTGGAGCAGGTTGAGGGCAGCCTCATGCTGGCCCCTCTGCTGGTACAGGGCAACCAGCTCAGAATAGCGACCCTGGCTCCGCAGTACTAGCTCACCCTCCCCCAGGTCCACATCATTGGTGCGCTGTACAAAGCGCAGCAGGGCGCCGGTGTCCTCCATTGCCAGCATTGCCTGTGGCATTGCGGTCTTGTAGCAAATGTAACAGGTACACAGAAGCATCTGCTACATTGCTAAGGTAGTGTAGCGTAAGTTAGCATCTAAAGTAAGATGCTATTAGTAATTCCTACCAGCATTGATGTGTCAGAACACTGAGACTGCTTAACTTCTGCGGCACACTGACATGGCATGTATGCTACGCACTGTCACTGTTTGCCTTTGCACATCCACAATCACTACAATTGTCCAAACAGCAAGCAAACAATACACACCTTGAGAATGGCTGTGTCAATCAGTACAGCCAGCTTATGCCGCTGCTCTGGCTGCAGGGCGGCTAGGAAGTCCTGAGGTTGCCTCTGCAGTGGACTGCCTGGCTGAGCATCCTCTTCCTCCATGGCCTCACTGTAGCTTCTGTCTATTGATGTAGGCGCCTCAGCTGAGCTTGTCTGTGCACTATGTGAAGCTGGGCTTTGCACAGATGCCTCTCCTTCAGCGCTCCTGAAAGCTGCTAGTCTGCTTCTGTGACTNAGCACACTCCTTGCTGCATGATCTCAACACCAAGAAGAGGCGCGGGCGCCCCCCTAAGGACCCCATGAAGCTGGCTGCTGCGTTGGCTGCCTACGCCGCGCCACNAGCTGTGTCATGCAGCATCTGCTGTTATGTTCCATCCAATGTGTACATTGACACACAATGACAAGGTGACAGTCCACAATAGGAGGACAAGCAGGTGGCTAACACATAGCATGTGGTATGCAACACCTGAATCCAGAGGACTCAGATTTCAATTTGTTGATTGATTGATTGCCAGACCTGAACAGAAGAACTTGCAATTGCTCATGTGCATAAGTCAGGGTTGCTTCTGATACTTGGATGCTTCTAGCAAGTATCAAGAGCTTCCGTCTCTGACAGCTGTAGAGGCAGGGCTAGCGTTTTCAGAACACATCATCTCACAACCACGTCTGTCTGCGTTATTCACATGCTGGATGGACATCACTGTTTGATCCAGGCGCAAGGTGCTGTGAATAATGTAGCACACCTGTATACGCTCGCGAGCTTGCTGGCCAATCAGCTCCTGAATATCTGGCAGATGCTTTGATACATGCTCAGGGTCTTCCCACACATGCTGCTTGGGGTTCTTGCGCCCTCGCTGTGCCTGTTGCGGCAACACACAAGGTGATGACCTGCCCTATACATAGATTGCTACCAAGAGCTGCACAAGCAACATCAAGACTTTTGACTGTAGCTTTCTGCTGCATGGTGTGGCAACTGGCAGGAATGTTGAATATTACAGCTTGGGGTGTGCAGCATGTCAATGATTGAGATACAGTGTGCTAAACATTGAGATGCATCCTATCATGCAGGCCTGACAAGGTCTTGTTCTATGATAGCCTTGCCAGGTTTTGGGCACACGCTCTGTGAAGCAAGCCATGCAGTTGCTCCAAGATGTCATCTGGCAAGTGGGTTTCATGTTGCTAGACAGCTGATGTATGCAAACAGACTGCTGTATGGATCAATTTTGCGGTTGTAAGACATGTAGACATGCTTGTGCATGTCTTGTCATTGCTGTGCAGCAAAGCCAACATTTGCATCTTGTCAAAAGTCAGGCCATGCTATACCACACTCCGCACCAGGA
>KN805277.1:0-36642 GCA_000818905.1 Trebouxia gelatinosa | reverse complement strand
GTGCGCAATTGTGGAATTTCTCTATGACACAGCAGTAGCTGCAGGTTTGTGGCAGGGCAATGCAGGACCGTTTCAGCTAGCGCTGGAGAGCAGATAAGCTCTGCTGAGTTCATCTGCACAGCAACTTGCACAGTCAACTGGATTGGCTATCGCTGTGCTGTGTCTGCCGTCGGTGCAGACTGCGCTCAAGCTGATTGATGACTGCGCTAGTTGCATCACTGTGTGCATTGGGATGCCGCCGCTTTTCAGCACTCTCTTCCAGCTGATGCTGCTGCTCAGCTGTTCTAGGTATACTTGGGGGTCGGTGATATTTCTGTTGCTCCTCGAGTGGCAAAAACGACACAAGACTCTCTTGCAAGAAACCGCCAATCAATCCAGCCTGCATTAAGACAATACAAAATCTGAGCTCTGCGGGCACCAATGTCGGCAAAGCACAGAAGCAGCTTAAGTGTCTGTGTGTAAGTCAGTGTGGGATGCATTACTTTGATTTCTTGTACATGCTCTCCATCGTTCATACAGCACTGACTCCATGATTTGACTGCAGAGCTATATAGCAACATTGGGAATGGTATCATTCATAACATGAACTTACTTGTGAAATTGCAGCTAGGCAGCCTGCACACCAAACACTGAAAATTCACGTTTGCACAGCTACGTGGACTGCTGTCGTGTGCATTACGTGCATGCAAGTAAGCACACGGCACTGTCAGATGCTACCAGCACTCACCGCCGCTCCCAGCGCTGTACCAACAGCAATACTTCGCATTCTAGCCCCCTTGCTTCCCAGTGCTGCAGCCATAGGTAGTGTCTGATAGGACAGCCTTACCATGTCACACATGCCACATTTATCATGCACAATTTAGCATCATCATGAAACGCCTGAGGACCGTTCTTGATGTCTCTTCAGTCAATATGCAGCCACTTTGTCAGATAGAAGCTCGCACTGTCATGTCAGTTGCCGCTTGTGCTTGCTGCACAGGTTAAGTGTGGTTTGGTACACAGTTGCGGGAGATTGAGACTATAGTACTGATGGGATGCCGACCTCATCATAGGGTTGTCACACTGTCTGCTTGTCATCCAGACAAGATGTGCTGCGTTTCCAGCACCTGTGGGGGCAGTTGTGCGTACAAAGCATGCTTGCTAATGTTCAGCTTTTGTTGAACGTATGCATGTGCTGAATCAGCGATGACAGGAGTCATGAGCTTATGCATGCAAGGATGCCTATACTCACCTGTGGCACCAAACACAGCTCCAGCTGCTGTGCCTCCTGCAACAGTATCAGGCAGACCTTTTTCTGCCCTAGCTATGCTGCTGATCTGCTGCACTGCATAGAACAAGCCTGCAAGAGCGCCAAACCGCAACCCGCCCCTGCACGCAGCGTTTACATTATTCATATTCACTGAATTTTGCGACTTCAGTATATGGATGCACAGTGCAAGCTGAACTTGATGGCCCTGCAGTTAGATGCAAGTTATAAACATTGTGAGATCGTGAAGCACAGAGTTGCTCACATCGGCCTGTCCAGTCAGATGCAGCAAACTTGTATAAGGCATGTTTGCAAGTACGCTGTTCCCTACACTGAGATGTCCCTGGCGACAATGAAGGCTGTGGGATTTTGCAGATGACACTGACATCAGCAGAAAGGCCTACCTGAGTGATTCATTGGCTATGCGTACAAGCCTGCGTGTGCTCTCTTCTGCTTGGAGTCTCGCTAGGGCTGCCTTGTTCAGAGCAGCACCCTGTGGAGGTTGGAATGCTCCTGCACCAAGGCAATGAATGGTGAGATGCAGATTTAGCATTATGTCTGTAGCACTGCTGCAACTGCTGATCACCTGCCTGGCGGTCACGCAGCCACTGACCAGCCCCTCCAAATATCAAGCCAGAGAAGACCCCAAGGGAGGTGTTCTGAGACCATTCCTTGAGCTCAGGTGGGGGTTCCGGGACCTGTATGGTAAGGGCAGCAGGTTTTGTGCTGGCTTTGGGAACATTTGGTGCAGCTGGACAACCAAAAGTTTCGTGCAGAGATGCAGCTTGCCTCTTTGCCTTCTTGTACAGGAGANACTCACACTTGCTGTGTCCTCTTCAGGGCTGGTGGGCTTACTCACCCTCGCAGCTCAGCTCACACACGCAGCTGCTCCCGGCCTTCTGCATCTCCGCACCCTCAACCCATACGTGGGCAGCGTTCTGAACGCTGCTGCAGCAGCCAACAGCCACAACCCACTGTCTGCCGTCAACATGCCCAGACAGCCATGCGGCATGCTCTCCTCAGCTGCTGCATCAGTCAATGGCGGTGTCAGCTCTTTCGCTTTCCAGGGCACCAACGCACATGCGGTGCTGTCAGCTGCTGCCGAGCCTCAGACACCCACACAGACAGACTCCCTCATGTTGCAGCAACAGCGGTATTGGGTCCTGCCAAAAGCTCACGCCCTGCTGACTTCTGCCCTGTGCAGCTCCAGCAGTGTCATCATGCAATGCAGCTTGGCAGAGCCAGGTCTGGCTTTCCTACTTGACCATAAGGTGTTGGGCAGAGCCCTGTTTCCTGCTGCCGGCATGCTCGAGCTGGCAGCTGCAGTAGCATCAGCTCTGATGCATGATCAGCCATCCAGCAACAGCGCTGTGGCAGCANCCCTGCTGCATCAGCTTGGCGTGAAGCATGTGATCAGCTCCAGACACATCCACTTTGCTGCCGAGATTGCCTTGCTGGGGGGTNCCAAGCATGGTGCACCTCAGGAAGGGCTGCAGTGTGGGGCTGCTGCAAGGACCTGGGCTCTTGTCAATCAGACCAGCAAACGCTGTCGATGCTGCCAGTGCCGTGCTTCAGCAGCTGCTTACAAGCCAGGGTAACAATCAGCAGCAACTACAGATGCTGGCAGAAGCTTCTCCACAGTCACTGCATGGGAGCCCAAGTGCTGCTCGGGGCATGACTGCTGGGGTTGTCTCAGGTCTGCTGCGCACTGCTGCCACAGAGATGTCCNGCATACAATATGATCCCCAACAAGGTGCATACATGTGCCTAGCACTGTCGCGCCACATGTGCATTTGCATGACTTTATGCGCCACCGGCAATACACAGACCTAGCCTTGTCGTCACTGGCTTGGGGTGGGAAACATCAGCTGCAAGGTTCCGAAATTATCAAATGCTGAGCATGCTTTCCTGACATCATTGTTGTCATGGGAAGGCACGTGAAAAGATCATGCCACAATCAAGNGTGTCAGCGCTGTGCAGAGCGCACTAACCGTGGAGGTGCTGGCAATCCGTGCAATGACAGCACTTGGCGCTNAGCTCACCCCAGCTTGTGGGTACTGCCAGGAGCTCGCAAAGACGAACAAGGTTTTCGTGGCACCAGGGGATGCTCTGGCCCAAGTTGGCTATATTGAAATTGCCAATACGTAAGCATTTGTGGTTTGAGCCTGCACACTGACATACCTTNAGCTGCAGCATGGCAAGCAAGGTAGGCAGCTGCACCAACATGGTCCTTTGAGGGCAGGGCAGATGGTCGGGATGCCCCACCATCTTCTGTTGAGCTGGTCTCTGCTCCATCTATTGAGGAGGTCACTGGGCGCATGGCATCCCTCAACCAACTGCATACCAATGTGGTGGTGAGCTGAGCTTCCCAGGGGGTGCAGCATGTGTGCGGCAATGTCGTGTTTGATGTTGCTTCCAACACGGTTGCAGTTGAAGGCTTTCAGGTTATAGTACGAACTGCAAGCAAAATGCTGCCAGGTCANTTGCAGGATACCGCTCCAGCATGCACAGGGCCAGCCTCTGGTCAAACTGCCAAGCTGAGCGTATGTGGCTGTTCCAGTGCTGGTCANACCTTCTAATGAGGAGCCCAGCAGGGTTTGCTGCTGTGCCAGAGACTCACAACAGTGATCAGGGCAGCCCTGATGTTGCCTTTGCATACTGTTGTACAGTATACAGCTTCAGTGTGGCCAGTAGTGCATGCAGCATGACAGCTGTGCATAGAGGTGGTGCATAGGTTTGGACAAGCTGGCCTTGAGGTCTACAGGGCAGCCCTGACGTCATGTAAACAGATGCTGATGTATCTAGACGCCACCCAACAGCTGCTGATGTACATGAAGACTGTTAACACTACTTACTCCAGCACAGCGTTAATGTATGTGCAGGGTATAGGGCCAGTGACAAGAGCTCAGTACCTCCAGATGATTGGCAGAGCCGGCAGGGCAGGGCATGCTGCTGTGGGGGAGGCCTACATCATTGGACAAGGCAGCCCTGATGCTGCTTTTGGGGACTGGAAAGCAATCTGTGACCTGCTGGTTGCCCCCATGCCCTCCCTGCACAGCCAGCTCTTGGCTGAGGGGGCTTTTGTCAATGAGCCCAGTAGCTGTGGCCAATCAGCTTTGGCATTGACCAATGCACCCTCCTTGTCAAGCCATACAGTCTCAGCCCCTAGTCAGGGAGTATCAGGAGCAAGTCAAGTGTCTGCTGTGCAGCCCAGCCAGCTTTTAAGGAGCAGACAGTCAGCTTCTGAGGCTGGTTGTAGCCAGCAAGATGTTACACAGCGTCAGCACAGCAGCACTACACAGCACCTTCAGGGTTACTTGCAACATGGTAAACTGCACACGGCGCACTGCACTCAGCAGGACTGCACTCAGCGAGATGCAGGATATAGCTCACATGGGTTGCAGCCAGCCTGTAGCCACCAGGCCTGTGCGGCAAGGCCTGTTCCAGGACAGGTCCAGCATGTAGAGCCGCAAGCCCATCCCANCAACTCTGCTGACTTGCCCTGCAATGCACCTAGTGGCATATTTGTGCAGGCAGTATTGAGGACATTTGCTGCAGATCCACCAGGCAACAACGTGTGAACACGGTAGGACTCCCTTGTTGCTGAGATGAGTGTCCTTGATCTCATTCTTGGCATGTGATCTGCTCANTCAGCAGATGCAATGTCCTCATCATGAGCTTGCCCATGTGTCCGGTCAGGAGAAGCTGAGGCTGCATGGCGAGGCAGCTCTGCAGCCCAAGCTGTGTTTTGAGTTGAATTCCTGTGTTTCATAGTAGGGTTGTCTGGTCTCCAAGCCAACAGACAGCTCTTGCGGTCAATGACCAGCCTGCAAAAGTGCACCAGCTGGTTGTTGTCCCAAGCTGCAGCCCAGCTGAGGGGGCGTCAGGCTGACTTTTTGGAGCAGCTCAANTTCTTGCAGGAAGCGCTGCAGCACATGGCAGACTCATCAACACGTGTCTGGAGTGCAGCAACTAATCATGCTCCTTTGGGGCAGCAGTTTGTTGAATTACCTTTGCCAGATTGATGTAGGAAATTGGCTTTCTTGTGCTAGACACAAGGATCCTGCATGTTTGAAGCAAAGAATGGCCGTCAGTGCTGACCTGTGACAGCTTAAGTGCTGCAAGGTGGCCTGNTGGTCATCAAAGGGCGGGATCTGGTCTTGCAGCTTCTCCAGCTCTTTCAAGTAGCTGGGAGGCGTCACGTCAGGCCTGGAAGAGACTGCCTGCAGGTAAGCACTGGCCAAATCAGCGGTTGACCAACTTTTGCTTCACTACAACCGCCGCCCAGGTTGAGAGCATGATCCTGCAACTTGTCCAGCTCCTTTGAAAGCTGGGAAGCGTCANTTGCGGTCATCCGCACAGCACTGCTTTATCCTTCATCACAGCATCACCTTTCCTTATCACCCAGGCACACATTGGCATCAAGGCAACTGCAAACCTGGAGACCACATGGTAGGTGCTGCTAAGCTCTTGCTTGCCGCCTGATCATGCACCCACGCCGTGCCCTTGTCAGATGCTGAACAGTTGAACACATCTCATGTGACACACCATCGAGTGTGCTGTGATGCCGGTGTTATGGAAAGTGCTATTCTGTGCTTACAATGCTTGAACACACTCATTGCACTGACCTAATGCGTTGGTGATGCAGCGAGGCCAGTCACAGGCAGCACTGCAGATGAGGAGATGCCCCAAGCTGCAGCTTCCCCTGCTATGGATACCAAGGTATGCCTTGCTGCCTTTGCACTACTCCACGTGCTTCAATTTGATCATGCATGTTTAGCAGACCTTCACGCTGGTGATGCATGATGCATATGTCTTGACTGCATCTTCATTGTGCTGCATTGTGCATGTGAGCAAAGCCCTGCTTAATAGAATATGCCTGTCTGCTGTTATGTGCTGTCAAAGGGTCATGAGGGTAGCCAGACCTCTTAGCAACATCTTGAGCTATTAGGGAGATTTCACAACATAGATGTTTGTTGTCTTGTGGACAGAGTTTGTTGTCTCATCATCATCCTCACTAAACGATTTCTAGTTTGTTGTCTGCTCCACTGGAAAAAGTCATGTGCACACTTAGGCTGCTTGGTAACTGAGGTGCAATGTCAATACTGTCTGTCACCACCTAGCATAATATCATATGCTTCCATTTAAGGGATGTAAGGAGCACATGGTGCTTGTGTATGTGTCATATAGACAGCGAGGTTCAACATAGCTGTGCAAGGGGTGCGGCGGTGTGCAGGCAGATTCTGATGGCAGGGACAGCAAGAAGGGGCACAAGCACAGAAAGAAGGACAAAAAAGATAAGAAAGATCCTGACAGGAAGCGAGAGAAGAAGGAAAAGAAGGAGAAAAGGAAGCACAAGGAGAAGGAGAAAGACAAGGAGCGGGACAGTGCACAGCACACATCTGCGGCTAGCCCAAATGTGAGGGTGTATATTGCATGTGGCTGCTGTGTCATGCCTGTGAGCAAACATTGATGTCATGCATGACTTGACAGCTGATGTGTGTTTGGTCCTCAAGGTGTACAGTACTTGCAAGCTGTGTCCCTGCATTTGGCATATGTGCACGCTGACACAACAAGTTGACCTGCAGCATGCTTCCTGATCAGTTGTAGCCCAAGCTTGCAGGTGTTGAGTAACCCTACTCACAAATGTTGTGTTCCCAGGCTGAGCCATCGGCTCCTGCTCCTGCTGAGGCTCCAGCTGAGCAACCCACCACATCAGCAAAGCCTGCAGTGCCCTCAGGAGCCAAAATAGGCAAGAAAGCCAATGCCACAGAAAGCGCACAGGCTGAGCAGGCTGCTCCAGAGCCATCCTCTAGACAGCTTGCTCCTGGAAGTCATGTTGCTGCTCCTGACGAGCGGCTCAATGGTGCCGGAAACACAGAGGAAAGTACCAAATCTGTTCCTACTGGCAAGGTGGGGGAGCCCAACAGCAGCTTTGCCTCACATTGTTGTGTGAATCATGCCTGCATGCAATGTGCTACATCTGCTAGCTGGATGATATTGCAGTGATCAGGCAGCCTTGTTTGCAACATACACGTCTACAGTCTTTGAGATGAGTTTGGCCTATTCATACATCCATTGCTAAAGTCCTCATGTCATCATGATGCATGCAGGGACTAGCTCAGAATGATTTGAGGCATCTCTTGAGTCGCAAGTCAGGAGGTGCGCAGCAAGAGCAACCTGAGGCACGACCACTTGAGCAGCGACCTTCCCTGACAAGCAGACTTGGCACAGTGACACGCTCTGAGCCAGAACCTCGTGTTAAGCCTCAGCGGTCTGAGCGTGCAGAGCGTGCACCACGGCGTATTGTCGAAATAGACACACAGCAGCCGCGCATGGCAAGGCAGCCTAGCAGGAACCGATAGCTCTTCACGCTGCATGTATTAATCAGCATACTGGTGTTGCGGTGACAGTTTAGGCTTTGCATAATGTGTGTTGCACTGAATCTGAATATCGTCACAATTAAGTAACAATGGTCGTTTGTGCGTCTGCGTTTACGCTAATCACCGTCGGCATAGGTTCCGCTTTCGCACCCCTTGTTTGGCAACAACAGTATTCCTGCCAGGGAAAAGGTTCTGACGTCTTTGATGATCGTCGGCCCCGAAATTGTTTGATTTGTTGACGGTATTAAAATTCATCAAGGTAACTCTGTTGCGCCTCTGTTTCTGCACAATCTATTCCATGGCACTCCAACACGTCTACATGCTGGCTCAGCCAACAGCATTGGGGAATAGTGGTGTCGCCGCAGAACTCAAGTAGCCCTGACATCCTCAACCAAGCAATGCAAATGCACAGTGATGACCCGCACGTCATGAGACATTTCAACATGCAATTCTCACATAAGCCGAGTCAAGCGTTTTGAATGCAGCGGCTAGTGCTGCGCCTTGCTTAGCTGCATCGTCTGCAAAGAGTGCCTTTTGGCGTGCGCAATGCTTGCCTGACGACCGTTTCTACAGTAAAGCAGGTCAGCCGGTCGAAAGCTTCGAGCATCAGTCCGCATCTGGCGTCTGCAACTAGACATGGCGACTAGCATGCGGCGACGACCGGCCGATGAACAATCTGTCAGCACAAGCGACGCNGGACTCAGACCACTATCTGCTTGTCTGCACCCTCCAGCTCATCTTCAAACGCACACCTCGCCGTCAGACCGCCCCTCATTTCAACACAGCCCCCCTACACACTGAGTCAGGCAGGGCAGCATTCCAGGATGCTGTCAGGCAGTCTCTTAACAACCCTTGCACCGGCAATGCTCCATGGGAGAAACTCGCTCATGCTCTCACCCAAGCTGGCCAACAGGTCCTTGCTCCTGTGCCACGACCACGCAAACCCTGGATCTCAGGTGCCACCCTCCAACNCGGAAGGTGAAACTCTTGTTATGGCTCACAAAGTTGCGCACATTTTCCAGCAGGAAGTAGCGTGGGCGATACAAGTCACAGAAACTCAAGTATGCCATGACCTGCATCAGGCAAGGCAAGTTGCTGCTTGTGACAACACCCTCTATCGTCTTAGTATGTTCATGTGCAACAAAGTCACAGCAGTACTGGCACCAAACATGTAACTACAACAAAACCCATTGCAAGCATCAAGCCTCCCTGCAACCTGCAATGTTGCCGTGTGCTGAGCTAAGGAAATGAGGGTGTGCAGATGATTGCCATGTGAAGCAAAACATCGCTGCATGTGACTGACTGCAAACACAGATCTGCAGCATGTTGGGCACTGTGTGTTGATGACTTAATGTGGCAATGCCTGCCCCATCAAGCAACATATGTCTAATGACGCAGTCCCCTGCCTGCCCCAAAGACACAGCTCTGCCACATTGTGATTGCTCAACGACAAAGCAGTTGTCAAACAGCAAGCTTGATTATGTCTGCTGCATCATGCTTATGTGCCACAGTCTAGTACTTGGCATCTTGCCCCTGTACCACAACACCAAACTACCAAATGTTCAGGGTTCAGAAGGGCTCACCATGGAGTTTTGCACCATAGACCAGTTGCCCTTGTTGAAGCGGTTCATGCCAGAGTAGCCCTGGCAGGGCGGGCCTCCGCACAGGAACTCCACCTCACCAGGCATGGGCAAGCTGGCCACATCTTCCTCAGACAGCTGTTTTGCACCCTCCTCAGCCTGCAAATCAGGTGATAGACTTGACATTGCTNTAGCTGCTGCCTGGCATGTCAAGTCCTGACAGCTGCTATATATGAAGTAAATCCTAGACAAAGGGATGCAGATAACCAGTAACAGTCAACAAGCTACAGTCTACAAAGGTAGGGCTACCGCCCAGAGCTTCTTGCAAGACCCACATGGCAACAACTCAACTTTCAAATCGACATGCCTGCTGCTCCACATGTGCATTGAGTAGGCACGCTCTCAGCAAGGCAAACATTGATACCTTTTTGAACAGGTGTGCAGCAATGTCCACATATGATACTTTGCCATTGTTTGGTGCACCACTGAAAGCAAAACAGTGCTGGGATTGATCATGCGCGCATCGCGCAATCTTAGTCTTGTGCAAGAATACATACAGACAAACTTTGCATGCTAATTGTAGTCAAGCGACTGTTAAGCGCCATACTCCGCTGCAACTTCAGAGCCGAAACCTTGTATCGACCGTGATCAGGGTGCCCGCTAGGCAGACCTGCCAAGCGGCTGCAGCTGGCAAGATAGGTCTGTCCCACTGATCAGGGACCTCAGCATGACAATGCGCTGACTATCCTTGACACAGCGGCAGGATGTTCAACACCGCAGGTCATGGCTGAGGGGCTGTGTCATTTTGTAGAGGCTTGCTGCACCTGTTGCTGACCATGCCGGATGACAATCTCAAGTGCAGTGGGCTGTCCCAATGTCACTATGAAGCTGCTCTGCAGTAGCACCTGTACCATGCAAGCTGAAGTGAATTCNTCTCAAACCAGCTTCTCAATCCCCCGCCGGTCATACATTTGACGTCACCGCGAAGCAGGGCTTCAACGCCACCTCTCACTGTTTCTGAGGGCCCGGGGGCAAGCCAGGGGCGAGTGCGGGGCCGCCCTAGCGTGCGAGAATTCTCTCAGATTCCCCAAAAACAGATTCAAAGAGGGACACCCTTGCACTCTTGCGCATACTTTGCTCCTCGCTGTCTCCTGCATCACATCTGCATTTGACGAGCCAGTCAAGTGTACTTCCTGTCAGCATGTGTGATTTACAGGCAGTTTCCGGGGCTAGCTGGCCGATGCAACTCACAGCTCAGCTGAGCACTTATCAAGGTGAAGCTCAGCTTGTGTACAGATTGTGTTCCCGTCTGAACTATATACAGCTTCCCGTTGAACGCAGGTGTCTTGCAGGAGCTGCAGACTACACCCCGCACCTTGTCCCTGTACAAGTGTTTGAACAGCTCTCGCTATACGGAACCTGCGACCGTCCTCTGTGCCCCATCCCTGTGTCTACCATCGGCCTCCAACATTAGACACACTGTCGACCACTCGCCAGCAAGTCCAAGAGACATCGACACGTACTCAGCTGTACTGGTGATCCCTTCCTTGCCCTCAAAGCAGCTGCAAATGATGGCATCCAGCACACCTGCATTATCCAAACTCTCCGCACCTGTCCCTAATTCATATCAGTGTCAAGATGATGCACTCAGCAGCTCACCAGATATGCTAGTCTTCTGCACAGCGCTACAGCTTGTTTGCAGCAGCCTTGATTGACACTCAGTGCTCGCTCTGCACAGCTGCTTGGTTGTAAAGCATGATGCTGTCACCAGCTACATCTTAGGTCCTCCGTCAGTCCGTTTGCCTCACTGTGGCTGTGCATATACATGCGGTGTGTATCACATGCTCAGGGCGGCATCCCTGCTGTGCAACGTCAGTGATCATNCCAACCCGCATGATGTGCAGCGTGGGTTCAGTAAAGCTCACCTGCAGATGTTACTGGTACAAACGTACGACAAGCAAAGGCACCGCAAGTGTGACTGTATCATCTCGAAGAGAGAGTTCCTGCACAGGTGCAGTATTAGGGATTCTGAGGGCNAGCTGAGTCAGAGACGGACGGCACACCACACGCACGCTTTGAAAAAACTGGACGTTTGGCCATCCGTCTCAGAGCTTCCAGGCAAGAACGGCGGAGTTGTAGACGCTCGGACGATGGACAGTCTTCTTGCGGCTTCGCCCTTGGTTCAATAGGTCAAGAGAGGAAGACACTGCTGTATTACGAGTGATGCTGCAACTGAGTCAAGTACCACACAAGACACACTCTTTCTTGAAAGGCTTTCTCGAAACTTGAAAGGCCTTTCAAGTCTGTTTGATAATCGGTGTACTGGTATAGTATACAGATACAGCATACAGCATGAGTATGACAGGGCTCAAATTGTCAAGTGCACTTACACCAGGGCAATTTCAGTATTGCTGTAGAGGTCAGGCTCGAAGACCCCATGTTTTGATCAGTTTCACACACCCACAGCCACTTGCTGAGCGCAGATAATTATTAGATGATCCCTGATTAGCAAGAATCCATCATATGATCAGTGGTCAGTGAGGTCAATACGTATTGACGCATGTGCATATAGCAGGCCGTGCGTTGTGAGCACAGGCATTACTACTGCCTTCATGCAAGAACACTGCCACGAAAGTCTGAATTTGCTTTCGCTGATTTGTTTTTGAAGCAAGTGCTGTGCTCCTTGATTTCATAGAGACCCTGGTGTCTGCACAAACGCAAGGCTGGTATCATGCCTTGCCTTACCCGCTGCATGACTTGTGCCATTCATTATGCATTTCTTTGCATGTTGCCTTGCTATGCACATTGATACATTTTGTTGCATGGTACTGCACTTGACATGTTGATGCACCACAGTCATGGACTTGAGTCATGGACTTGAGCCAGTGTTACTGTTTGGCCAAGTACTGATTGTACTTGGCCCCTATACATGTGCCTAATGTATGTGCTTGCTCTGATTGCATGTGGTCACTTGACGCATTGACTCCGCCCTGGGCGATTGCATGGGGGTCTGCCCCGCCCTTACGCAACGTTTTTATGGANTCAGGTGCAACACTGGTCCAGCAAAAACATTCTGTGGTCACTGCTGAAAACATTTCTTCCATCCCAAATGCTGACACTATGGTTCAGCGGGCAAAAGCTTGGAATATCGCACGTCATGCTCACCTTGCATCGCTCATTGAGTTGCAGCCTGTTAGCTCACCATTGACTTGCTGTAGAGCTGAGCATGTAATGGATACACAGCCAGCAGCGTAAGATTTGCATTATTGGCCGCTTCAGCAACTGTAAAGCAGGTGTAGATGTATACTAGGGTATGTCTCTTGTACAACATATGTGTTGTGTTGCGAAGATTTATTGATAATTCAGGCGTCAGCTGTCTCGTTAGCAATGCTTTTACAGACTGGTATCCAAAGCATTTGACATTTTGCTGCTATTTTACATATTGCGTTGTGTTTGCTGCTGCACCTGGAAGGTGACAAGGGTTATCATGCATTGTGTCTGTGGTACTGTTGCAGAACTTGTAAGATGCAGACTTGAGGTTGACATTTCGTGCCAACAAAACCTTGGCTGTCTCAGGGCGTAGACACGTTCTTGTTTGTGATTTAGCATAGTGACGCAGATACCCAAGAAAGATATACAAGAAAGATATACAAGAAACATATACAAGAAAGATGCTTCCATTACCACACGACAGTGAGACACGACAATTGCAGTCCAGCATGATGCACTCATGATGCTGCTCGCTTTCCTGCAGCTCGAGAACGAGAGCTTCGACGAGGCTGTTGCCCAGGTGCAAGTCTGCTCAGATTAGACTTATGTGTTTGGCTCAACTCCTTTGGTCCAACCACAGCTGATTCTGGCTTCACTCTCCATTTAGCTGGACTGGCTGTCCGCAGCGGACTTGCCAAGTGCACATTCGCGGACATGTTACTGCTGTCCATGTTTTCGTCCACTGTACCACCTGCAAACATCATTGACTGAGCACAGCTGTGCCACATGCGCCATTTGGACGCCATGGACTGTTTAGCCTAGCTTCCATCACTATCTTTCTCTGAATTGTGTGTTAAGCAAGAGCACGNCCGTTGGGAGGCATTGTGCTGCCTGAAAAAGCCACAAATAAGCTCAACGTACAGGCTATATTGTGGAAGTGATGCTAGCAAATTTTGACTGTNTATGGCACTTCTTATCAGGAGTTTCTGGGCTTAGCCTATGCTTTACTTGCTGAGCAGCAAAGCTGGAATACCTTGAAAGCAGATTCATGTCACTATGCGCTTGTCAGTGTGCTTTACGATCTGTCACAATCTAGGAAACACGAGTGGTTCGCTATGCCCNGCAGGCAAAGCTGACTGAGCAGACAGATGCTTGCAAAGCTCTCACTGCTCAAGTTGCCACGCATGATGCTCAGCTTGCTGATTTTCAAAGCCAGCTTGCTGAAGCACAAGAAGTCAAGCAGTCGCTCCAGGCTGCTNCGCCTTACCCGTACAAGCCAGTTCTCTGTGTGCACTACCCTACGGTTGCCTATGTACAGCTTCACTGGGTTCTGCTTCACTTTATGCTGCCATCGTATGAGCTGCCTAGCAGGGGCTGTGACCTGCAGAGGAAGGTTGTCACGTGACCAGGTCAGCTAGACAAATGCAGCATAGAACTAAGCAAGAGGGATGCTTTGCATATGTGCCACTGTGATCAGTCATAGGACTTTAGCGGGTTGTCACACATGCATGTGCTCAAAAACAAATGTGACCTGGAGGCAAAAGGGTGACATAACAAGCATGGGGCAATGATGCGCTGGCGTGGGTTGAGTAGCCACTGACAAAGGAAGGCTAAACACAATTCTACCTGTAATCTGGTTTTGACTGTATCTATTGGGTGTATGAATGCCTGAGCCATGGTGCGTGCTGCTGTTCCAGCACAAATATGTCGTGCCTGCAAGTTCAGGTTGTACAAGATTGCACTGCATTGCCTGTGATGGCGAGGGCACGCATGCAGCTGCAGTCAGTGCTGAACACACCGTATCTGTAAGCAGCTGCAGAGAGTTTGCGGGATGAAGGACTGTATGTGCTGTAGCTGTGATGCCGCCAGCGACGGACCCCAGCGCACTCTTCACTACATTTGGTTGTACAGGCAGCAACTGGAGGTCTGAAAGTGCTGTCTCAATTTGCTGAGCAGCTGCATGTGTTGCCATTCCTGCTTTCGGTGCAACAGCTGCAACCACGTTGCGTGCTCCGACTGTCTGCACAGGCGGAAGCGCCTGGCCAGCCTGCACGCGTCTCGTTCAGAACGCGCGGCACTGACAACTGCTTGCTGGTGGCGCCACTGCTGAAAGGAGGAAGAAAGGGTACAACGTTGAAGCACACGAACCTGGACAGCGCTTGCTGAGCCAAAACGGTTCTAGTATTGATCAAAGACAAGTCGCGCTGAGACTGCTACGCCTTGCAGCACAGGACTCCAGGCAACACCCACAGCGACTGCTGTAAGCTGCGCGTGGCAGTAACGCTTGAAAATGCAGGCTGTCGATAGCTTGCAGCGTTGCAGTGCTTGGCAGAAGCGCTGTAAACCCGCAGGCAGGAGCGACGCAAGCAAGTCATGCAGTCCACGACCACCGAAGCTCTTGTGACGTGATGGTAGCTACCTGCTGCTGATCACACGGACGGTGTTGCATTCGCGTTCAAAGTGGCGAGAGAATATCTGCTCTGCTTCCGAAAAGGATTCTGTTCTTTCGGGATGCTCGACATTACTCACCGATTTGAATTCTCGTTCATGCATGAGTCACTGTGCGGTTTCTGCGCTACGTTGAACAGGTGTGCAAATGCACGCAGCTAGTCGCCTGTTGTACGCACGAGCACATGCAACCTCACTGCGACTGAGGCTAGCGCCGGACGCACCACTGCTGTACATGGTTTAGAGTACACAACAGAGATGGAGCAGTCGATCTCAAGTCCTCACTTACGAGTACCCCTAGTTCCGTTACCAGGCGAGGGAGCTTCGCCTGGGAGAGGCACTGACGGTACTTTGGACGGGATTTTGTAGCTTGCTCTCCTGGCAAACTCGCACCAACCACTGCACAGCTGGCCTGGCTGACCAGTGTAGTGCTCTGGGCTGCAGATATCGAAAGTTATGGCCGTCATCACTTCAACATGCATTCAGAAGAAGAGAGCACAAGCTACCAGTCAGACGCCATAGACCCTGATGACTACCTACACAGGCCATCCTCCCGACCCTTCACCTTTCGTAGCCTGTTTCATCGTGGCCGTGATGTGCAAAGCGCTGGAGTCAATCACGTCTATACACGGGAAGAGCGACAACGGCTCAATGATGTGGAAAGCATAGACTACTTGCCCATCAACAGCCAGATATACAGAGCCTGGCTTGCGCAGCAACCGCATGGGTAAGTTGCACACATGATATACAAACATGCGCTGATCAGCACAAACCAGACGCGCGAACTTTTGCATCTGCAGAGTTGAAAGTCATGCATGCAACAGCCTGTATATCTTGGAGGTAGCGTGAAGACTTTATGAGCTGTGACAGCCGAAAACATGCGGACAGCAAAGTGTTCGGCATTGAATGAAGACACAATCTTCTTAATGGCTTCTGCAGGCGCTTTTGGGACAGATGGATCATGATGGGTGGCATTGGCTTCACTGTGGGCCTGATAGGATTTCTGCTGTATACGTTCATTGGGATGTTTGGGGCAGTCAAGTACAACACTGTCAGGTGACCTATCCTACACAATGAGATGCACAACAACAATTGTGGTCTCAAACTAGTCACATGCAGTGAGGCAAGAGACAGCAGGGTGCTTTTGTGCACTGATACATGGGAGCCTGCATGCGCTATTTAGTTGTATAACCATGAATTTATGCACAGCTCTTTGCTGTCAGACATCACTGTGACTATCATATTTTGTTTCCAGATGAGGCCACAGATCATAACTCCTCGGCCAGCAAGGCATGCTCAACACATAACTCAAGGATCACAACACAGCAGACCAGCATGTGTCACATGAAGCAGCACCCGTAACATTATATTGGGGTTGTTTCTCACCCCATCATTTGGGCGTTGTCTGTGAGTCTTGGATTACAGATTTGCTGCCCTGTATGCCATGACTTGTAAGCAGATCTCAAGCATTTGTACAACCTTGGCCAGCAGTGATTTNCGCTGATAGCATCTTGGAGGTCAGCAGCTTTCTGAACGATCTGGAATACCAGGACAACGTGTCTATATGCATACGACATGTAGAGCGCCGGCCACACAACTACATTGCGATCGTACCTCANAATTACAGTGTGCAGCAAGCTGTGTCTGCAAATAGTCTATGCTGTTGAGTTGGCGCCTCACACAACACGATTACCACAAGGCAGCATGCCCAGCAAAGCTTGCTTGCATAAGCTGCATCAAACAACTTCGCAAAGGGACTCTTTCAAGCTGTTGTTTCTGGCTCACAACAATTGCCTCATGCATTCCAGCTAGCTTTTGCAAGAGTGTGTATCTAGCGTATCAAGGCACGGCTATGGTCAACAAGGCCAGCTGTCAGAGGCGGCTTGGGATTGTGTGGGAACACATTCCAGAACCTGACAGTTTCATCTCCTACACAGGCACAGCATACTTGACGCAGTGCACCATACACTGCTGAAACACTCTAAGAGTTGGTAGTTGTTNACAAGCACCACTGGTCACCAGCAGCCTCACAACAAGGTCATATGCAAAACCTGTGTTGACCGGGTTGAGTGCTGCCCTGCAGGTTGAAGGCATTACGCTTGAGGTTCTGAAAGAGGCCCTTGCACAAGCCAAGGTTGCGCGGCAGCACATTTTAGNCCATGGCCCCTGCTGCCTAGCTATACCATTGTGTGACTAAGTGTGCTACTTGTCAAGTATCATGCTGTCAAGCGGTGCTCACTAATATTGCTTGTTACAATGTTGAAATGCAGCCTAAAGGCTGAGTGTGACGCAAACTAGGTGAGGCAACAATACTGATGGTTCACATTCCTTCACATGTGAACCAGTTCCAGTGAGTGAGTACTTGCCATGCAAACAAGGTCAAGGCTCGGAGGCAAGTGCCTGGTGAAGTGAAGCCTTATGACGCAATGCCACTTCTGTATGAAACATTGAAGGTGTCAGGCAGGATGTGCCTGAGCTGTGGTTCATAGCTGCAGCACTGACATCACATGTGAAGACACAGTTTGAGTACCTCCCAGGCGATTGTCATCATGCTGTCTGCAATCTTGGCTGCTCCCTGCACAGCTGCATGGCCCATGGAGCGCCGGTGCAAAGGCTCTGACAGCAGCAGACCCACAACCTCAGCCAGCTCCTTTGTGTCCTCTACTTGCCAGACTGCAGGACCCNACACAGAGTACACTATATCTGACACAAAGAACCATACTCGTGTTGCGACGCATCTGGCAAAGATGAACCTGTGAGATGACAGCACTGCCTTGAGCTTGAGGCAGCTTCGAGAATTGGCAGAACCTCTGTTGTGGTTGGGCCACAAGCGAAGAATGATAACAATTGACACAAAGATGGCTGCGTAAATACCCCAAAGCAGTCCGAGATTCCTCGCTGCATTTGGAATGCCACAGATTGACTGAGGGCTGTCGTATGTAAACCTGTACAGTCGTCCCTGCAAAGTTGCGTTGATGCTGGCGTGTTGAGCGCGCAGCTCAAGAAGCGGCACAGCTACTACATCCCTTGAGAGTGCACCAGCTTGCACATGTAGTACCAAAGGCCAGAACAAAACCTGAGGCTGAGATGACTGCACAATGGCCAGGCAGAACTGTTGCACCCACTGCAGGGGAACCTGACCTTGCAGGTCTGTATCCTTGATTGAGAGCTGCAGAGAGTTGTAGGTTCCTTTGCCCCATGCTGACCAGCTAGCTGGCAAGGTCCCGGTAAACCTGTTGCTGTCTAATCTTAGTTCGACCAAATTGAGATTTGTGCTCCAACTGCCCGGGAGTGCTCCTGTCAGGTTGTTGCCCGAAACATTCAATACGGCCAAGCTTTGCGGCAATGTGGATGGTAAAGTGCCTGACATNCCTGCGCAACAGTTGGTGGAGCCTCAAGCTAGGCTTTGGCAACTGCATACTGCCATGACAACACGAGTGGCAGGACATAGTCAAAAAGCATGTATGATCAGGATGCATAAGCTGTGTCACACCTGGAACGCCATGTCAAGTTTGTGATTGTCTGTAGTGCTAAGATTGGCTTGGATGAAGCTTACAAGTTGCCAGCAGTTGAGTTTGGTAGTCTGGAAAGCTGGTGACAAGCACAGGTTGCCGGCCGCCCGACCCAGCCGGCTNGGAGTCAGTGAGTAGCTGTGTACAGTGAGTGCATCCTGATGCAGCACATTGCTTCTAGCCATACAGTACTGCTGCAAGCTGTGTCAGTGTTTGCGTGCACATGAGCAGTAACCTGACTCAACCGTGTGCACAGCACATCAGCAACAACCCAACTTAGACTGCATGTATGCAGGTAGCCACCTATGTAAAGAAGAACCCGTTGGATGTGGGCAAAACTGGGTTCAAGCAGCCAAAAAGAGATCTGAAGAATCACTTCAAACGTCAAGGTCGCTTCCAGGGCAATTTTGATCCAGGTGAACATGGTGATTATGCTGCAGCACTCAGATATGCAATTGCANCAGACGGGGCAACTTTGACCACAGGCTTGGTTTAGGCCAGCCTGGCCACAAGCAAGTTGTCAAAGATGTAGCCCGGCGTNATCTGCCTGCTGGCTTGCCTGCCTACCTGCCGAAAGGCTATGTTGGCACTGAGAGCATAGAGACCCTTGTTTGGCCTGTCATTTGACATTCCTGCAAACCCAAACCCTGCATATGTAGTAGCAAGATTACATCATCTGCAACAGCGTGAAAGACCTTTTTGGCCTGTCATCTGACATGGGCCACCTGGCATCTTCAGGTGCATAAGGCCAAGCTGAGGTCTGACGGCACAATTGTAGCTGTGAAGGTGCAATATCCAGACTCGCTCAACCTCATGCTCACGGTCAGTTCACAGTCACCCCATTAAACTTGGACAGGACTCTGCGCAATTTACACAAGTCCAGCTTCCCAACACACGTAACTTCAATGCTTGCAAGTTTGGCATTATTCTACTTCTTCTCATCAAGCTGTGGTCATGACGCACCCTACACAATTGCGTCAAGTGTTGCAAGATCACTATTGAGCTGCAGAGCAAAGCAACACCAGTCAAGATTGTGTCTTTGACTTTCACTCACCTGTTCATTAGTAGTTGTGTATATAACAGTATTCTGGGTTGGTTTGTGGCAAAATGACTTGAGGCTTTGCAACAGTGATGTACCTGCCAAGCATGTGTGATGTATCAGGAGCAACTGTCGTTGATGTTTTACAACGCTGCAACGAAGTTGCTGTGGGTGGCCTCTTGCCAGTGGGTGGCTGCAATGTTCTCAGTTCTGGCTGGCATGGATGAAGATAAACCGCAACATATGTATCTGTGAAATGCATGCGTGAATACAAGCAGCTAAAAGGGCGTGAACAGATTGGGATGGTCACAGTCAGTAACATTGCTGTGCTGCATGCAAAGACTGCTTACAGCAGACAACTGTTGTGGGTCACAGGATTTGGCCAACATCCGGCTGTTTGCAGCTTTCCTGACCAAGACAGAAATCAAGTTTGACATGGTGTCAGCTGTGGATGAGCTGGCAGCCCAGATCAAACTTGAATTTGACTTTGAGAGGGAGGCCCGTGTCATGGACTCCATTTCAAAACATCTGCAGGTGCTGACTGTCCCTGTTGCCTCGTCTGTCTGTGACAGGCTGCATGCTTGTACAGAATATCAGCTGTGTCTGCAAGACGCCTGTTTCATTGTGTCATAAGCCCACTCTTGGCTCGGTACCCAATATATGGTCTATATATAGTCTTGACAATTCATGACTGTATAGTATGTGTCTATCAAGCTCTTGTACTTGGTTGATGAGAGTGGAGGAGAGGCTTGCGCCATGAGCTCTGTTCTTACATCTCGAAAGTCCTTGTGGAGTTGGTGTTGCGGATTTGACAGCTGACAATGTCGGTTGCTTGAATGCATGCTGCAAACATGTGGCATGCAAACCTGCCAACATACCACAGGCCAGAAGGGTGAGGGCTTGCATGTTTGGTTCATGCAGGGGATGAAATCAATCATTGCTGTGCCCCAGAGCATTCCAGGCTTAGTCACTAAAGACCTCTTGGTCATGACCTTCATTGAAGGGGAGCAGATCACCAGGCTCAAGGTAGATCCGTTCCCGATGTCAGATGTTTGCAGACCTACCGATCTATAACGGTGACTGTGTTCCATGTGTCTTTGATGCTCCGGGTATCAAGGCTTAATGCCTGTTGTTTCCGCTATGGTTGCCACAGTAGCCTGCTGAGTCCACATACCAAATGACTAATGGCATAGACATGCACAGGGCAGTGTGCCCACGGACATGCACACATGCCTATGTGCCCCTGCAAACCATTGCCCAGTCAGATCTTGCTTAGACCTTGCAGCAATAGGCTGCAATTTAATTCCTCATGCTGTGCTTTGCTGCACCATGCTGTGCTTTCCTTTCTGTTTAACGCTCCAATTCAACATCTGAAAATGCAAGTTCAGCTGTAGAGTGGCAGTGCTTTGGCATGTCTGTTCATGTAGCTTGCTATGCCTAACAAAGGACTTTGCCTACGCAGGATCGCACGGCTGGCATGAATGCTTGGCAGCAGAAGCAAGCAGCGAAGCTCATACTGTCCCGCATCTGTGAGGCATATGGACGCATGCTGCTGCTGCAAGGGCTCTTCCAGGCTGACTGCCACCCTGGAAACATTCTCGTCATGGAAGGTGTGCTTTGCACATGACCCGCTTGAAATGCCTGCTGTGCCTGCTTTGCCTGCTTTGTGCTTAGCCTGCTGAGGTACCCTATGTGCCAAGTGTGCTATGCAACACCTGCACATTCGTAATGTGTGACATATCAAAGTGCTGGACAAGATGCTGCACATCAATAATATCTTTGTGTCCCTTGTATTGGTGTTGTGTCCAGCAGTATGCTAGGCCCACAAAACATGTCTGCTGGCAGGAGGTAAGATCGCAATTTTGGACTATGGCCAGTCAAAACAGCTACCCCCACGAGATCGCCTTGCTCTAGCAAACCTGATCATTGCACTGGTGGATAAGGACCTGCTAAGAGTCTCCCAGACAATGGACAAGCTGGGCATCAAGACCAGCAGCAAGGATCCTGCTGTCACCGCCAAGATGGCTTACGGCATGTTTGACACCAACATGAAGTAAGATCTGTCAATTTGGTAAAGCTGTCTTGGCTGACATAAACTGTCACTCTTGCGCAATTGCAGGTTGTGTCACATTGGCTGATGATGATTCAGCTGTCGGGTCTCTGGCATACTCTAGAATGACACGCGTTCGTTTTTCAATGGGTGTTGCACTCGTGTGGTCAGCTTTTGAGCGTCAACACTGACCGTGCAAACAGCAAGCATGGCACAACACCTCACAGCATGGTGATTCCATAGCATGTCTTGCATTCACGTTTTGAGGTCTGAGCCCTGCTATAATCCTAACAGCCCTAATACATCCTAAGCCCCATCAGGTCTCACTTCCGCTGCTGTCACCTCAGCTCCTCTGGACACAGCTCATTGTGCATGTGGATCACAGTCTTGTCAGTCTACAAGAACAAAAGAAATCTCTGGCTGCAGGGTGGACCCATTTGCCCCAGATGATCCCCTCAAAACAACTTCAGTGGATACTTTCCCCCCGGACATGTTCTTTGTGCTGCGGGTGGTGCAACTGATCAGGTGACGCTCGTCTCTGCACCTTTCCTCCCTGCTGAGGCTGTGTGTGGATTGTGTGCTTCTTGATTACGGCGTGTCGACCCTATCTTGACCCCTAGGGTTTAGGGTTACCCTAAACCCTATCTTGACCCCGCCTATTGCATCGCATTCGCTTGTATGCTTTGATGTACACATCTTTGGCAGGCAAACCCAATAATGTGTCATACTCTGAATGCCAAAATGGTCAGCTGATGATGTCTGCATTGACATTTCACTCACGCCGTACATACATGGGACGTACAAACTTGAATCATCATCTGTTAAATCTGAATGAAAGAGCTGGGAGGAACAAATCAACGAGCAGTTTGATACTGTGTAAAGGCGTTTGTCTTGGAGAGACGCATTATATGCCTTGCCTAAATTGTGGTCTGTGTCAAGATGGGGGGTGCTGTGCCTGCAGGGGTTTGGCAGTCAACATGGGTGTGGAAAACTTCAGCAGTGCAGCACAATGGAAGCCTTTTGCTCAAGAGGCTCTGCAAGTCAGACAGTGAGTTGCTTTCTGCCATGCAGTTTTTGGTTACTAATATAGCAGGTTCTTTGAACCATTTCTTTTTTGCTATTTACCCACTCTTTTAACATTTTGTATTCTTAGCACAGAAAATATTAATAATTATAAGAGTGTCCTAGCTGTCATGCCATCTGCACAATGTCATCCGCTTGGCAGCATGCCATATTGCTCTGATTTGCATTCACATGGGCACACTGGTCACTCATTTTCGATTCTTTATATTTCTTTTCTCTGTTCCTTCATTGTTCTTGCTTTACATATAGTTTTCCTGTTCTTGCAACAAAGCGTAAGAAAGGTGAGTCACATCGGACACTGTTGCATGCCCTGCAGCAATTAGCAAAGTGTATCCATTCAAATAGCCAAACCGTCTGTCTGTCTGTATGTCTGTCCGTCCGTCCGTCCGCAAGCACTTCCTCAGTTCCCTGCATCCATTGCGATGCAACATTGTAGTCCAGCCATACGTACAAGCATGCGATCTAGCCCTGCTTGTTTCAGACAGCTGGTCTTGTGCATCTGTGCATGCATTCTTTATCGCTGGGCACTGCGAGAACAGGCTGAGCTGCGCTGAGCTGTGTGGCAGGCAGCAGCTGAAGAAGAGTGACTGGCGCAAGGCGTACAGTGCCGACAGGTGGTTCAGTGAGGGGGGGCTACTGCCAGGGGGCCGCTCCCGCCAAGATGCCAGCTGGTATAGAAGCCTCAGAAAGCCTGTCTGGTAAGACTCGTCTCAAGACAAAAATGATGCATCTCTTCAAGGGTCCCTTTGTTTGTGTGTTTTTTCGCAAGGGTTTGTATAGCAACTTGGAAAACCCTGTACTATAGGACTCTTCTCAACACAAACATGATGCGCTGTTTCTGGGGTGCCCAGCAGGTTGTGTGGCCTTTCACAAGGGTACTGTATAGCTGCCTGCAGTACCCCATGTGAAAAAGCACGACGTTGTCAAGGCAAACTGCTTGTAGGCATGACTTGTACACAACTAGTGAAGGGTTTAGGGTTTGGCAGGTTTAGGGTATAGTGTCTGACTCCCTGCCGTGCCTGCAGGTTGTCATGCGTGTGACACATGCGCTACATTAAAGCTTTTGCATCTGAAGTCTTCTGTTGCTCTGCTGGCATCTGCCCACACATTTGTTGCTTCCAAATCTGACAAGTGCTGTATATTTGCTTGAACATTCTGCAATGGATTGGCCAGCTCAATAGTCTTGTCTCTCAATCCAATCGGTTTGCAATCACCGCAAGCTGATGCTAACCTAAGCTTCTTCTCTGGGAGCCACTAAACAGCAAGACGGCTCCCATTTGCAGTGCAGTGCATGTATTTGTAAATAAAGTGACATTATCACATCATTATGAAAAATCCATCAATTACAAAAAGAGGCAGGGTCTGGTGCTGCTTTGCAGGGGTTTGCCGACATATGTGTTTCGCCCCCTGTGGCTTGTTCTGTATACCTTGATGGCTGTCTCAGCAGCACTCATGTGGAACAGGCCCAGTCCAGTGTATGGCGTCGCTCACAAGAGGGTGCCCATGTTCTTCTTCGCTGCACAGGTGGTTACACTGTTCAGTGCATGCGCCAATGCTGGTTCTGACAGTGTAGCATGTTGGTCACTCGCGGGTTGAATGGTGCAATGTCGGCTCTGACTGTGAGGGCTTTGCATGCAATGCTTATGCTTGCAAGGCTGCATGTTGCGGTTGTGTGCAGGAGCCTCAAGTGGAAGCATGCATGGCTCTGCCCCTGCCTTGCATTGTTCCCTGCCGTGTTGCCCTGCCCTGTGCTCCGGTCAGTCAGGTGTAAGGCAGAATAAGCGAAACGTGGGGACAATGCCAGCACCTGAACTACACTGTGATAGCAAAATGCTGCAGCCGGCTTTGACATCTATCGTAAGAAGAAGCATTCTGTTTCTTATCAAACAGGGCCAACTGTGGGTCAGCCCCAATGAGCATCTGCAACTACTCCTATGCATAGAATGCCAACACGAGAGCATCAATCCGTGCTGTACTGCAGTTGGGCTGCAACCTGGCATGGAACTTCTTCTTCTTCAAAAGACGAAGCCCTGGATTAGCTCTGAGGTGCATCTCCACCTACATGCTGCTGCTGACAGCCACCATGATCACCTTCCATTGGTCCCTGCCCCTTGCAGCCCATCTTCTTCTTCCTGTGCTGATCTGGGCCATCACGCTGTTCACATGGAACCACAGCGTGTGGCGCAACAACCGGGTTGGGAAGCCCAATGCACAGTTGAGGACCTTGATGGCCAGGGTTCAAGAACGTGTTGCTGACATTGGTGAGCTTTGCCTATTGTCTCAACATATGTCGTGCTGTGCTATGCTCTGCTATGCTGCGCTGTGCACATTGCGCTTCTGGTTCATGCTGTGCTGTGCTATGCTACGCTATTGTATGCTATGCCATGCTATGCCATGCTATGCCATGCTATGCCATGCATGCTATGCCATGCTATGCCATGCTATGCCATGCTATGCCATGCTATGCTATGCTATGCTATGCTATGCCATGCCATGCTGTGCCAAGCAGCTGGGGACCTTGATGGTCAGGAGTGTGTGGCTGATATGAGTCAGCTTTGACTATTGTCTCAACATATGTCGCGCTGTGTTGTGCTGTGCTATGCTATGCTATACTATGCTATGCTATGCTGCGCTGTATACATTGAGCTTTTGGGTTGTGCTGTGCTGTGCCGTGCTGTGCTATGCTATGCTATGCCATTCTATGCTATGCTGTGCCAAGCAGCTGGGGATGTTGATGGTCAGGGTTCAGGACTGTGTGGCTGATATGAGTGAGCTTTGTCCTTTCTTTCAAAAGCTGTCATGCTGTGCTGTGCTGTGCTGTGGTATGCCATGCTGTGCCTAGCGGTATAACTGGGGTCCAGATGCAGCTTGCAGATATGCATGACCTGTGTCGTGCATAGTGCTTGCTGTAGCTGCACAAGACAGTTGCAGGGTTCTTGCAACAAGCTCTGCTGTGCCATGCTACACCATGAAATGCAGCGTTTCCAGTCACAGCAGAGTGATGCTGTGCCAAACTACAGTGTGACTTGCAGTATTGCACAGTAACAACCGGGTATGAAGGGGCCATGCACACCTTAGCTGAAGTGTCAATAGTTGTTCTGTGCACAATGGCGACATCCGCCTGAGGCGCTCACAGGACGTGCGTGTTCACTGTGACATCAGTTGTTGGAAATCAGATGTCTGAGGCTAGTCCGAGTATGGGTGCTGCACACATACCAACACTTGGAGGTGGTGGGAAAAGGAGCATTACGTGCTGACATGGCATGGCTTGAAGAAAATTGCAATGTTCAGGGGGGACCATCACGGATGATGAGGACATGGCGTGGGGTGAACAGGCACAGCTAGCTGTGGAGGAGAATGCACCCCACAAGAAATTTCCCATGGGCCCCGGAGGCAACCCCAAAATCGACCGCCGATCCACCACTGGCTCCAACTTCATGCGTTCCCTGCCAGACAGGTATAGCTGTGATGCTTTGTCTGTGTGTACAGGCAGCAGCTTGTCGTAACATTTATGCCTGTTTGTTGCACATGCTGTCCAATTAAAATTGTAGTGCTTGGGGTTTGGGGACCAGCACATCTTCTGAACATCAGTAGCAATGATGCCTTGAACTCACCTCTGTAGGCATGGTGTCGCGAGGGCATGGTGTCACAATGAAAGCAAGTCAGATTGACTGGCCGGTGATGGCAGCACACCTGCACTCATAGTAGCTGCCTGCCTATCCTATTCATACTGTGTGATGCCTCTTAGTTCGGTACATCTTTACACTCCATGCAGATGTTGTCTTGGTATGTGTCATGGAGGGAGCTGTGTTCAACGGTTGCCTGATGCCTGAGGGTCCCTTGTGCACATCTGCAGGCATGTTTCTCGTCCACGTGGTCTACAGCCGCACTTTCTGGGCCATCAAAGCAGACCATCACTGCACCACAGATGTCGGCGCACAGCAGCTTGTTGCGCCACATCAGGTATTCAGCACAGTATACAGCCGTGCTTTGAAGAGGCTACAGACATGTCGCCTCATGTTCAGCAAATCACCAGCATACATGGCTGTGATGCACAGCAAGGAATTAGTTGTGCCTCAGAAAGACACCACCGGGACTGCCAATTGGCGTTGCAAAGCTGGAGCTTCCGACTAGTCTGCTGCAGTGACAGCAGAAACCTGGGGCAGAGACCTCGCAGCAGGCATCAGCAGCGTGAGTTGTCTATGCACTGTGGACAGTCCGTCACACAGCAGGGATGCAGTTGTAGGGCAGTCAGCGCAATACAGCATCAGAGACAGCATTGGCATGCTTTGCATGATAGCAGGGGCCAACGCCTTTTGCACCATGGACAAAGTGGACATGTCTGTGGCAAGCAGAGTTGCTCAAACCAGCCTACACTGCATCATAGTTGCCGGCATCGAAATCTGAATAGACAAAGCAGACATTGCTGGAATGCAATCTGCATACCTAGCTCGTGCTCAGGTTTTCGTCAGCCTCAGTTCAGATGGTCAGGTGTGTGACGTTCATTGTGGGATAGACGTTTATGTACTGATGTGCTTAGTCAACATATCCGCATTTAATGCTGTCAAAACTGATTCATTTTGTCATAGCTACGCTTGTGTTTTGCTCAAGCAGCTTGTCGACTTCTGGATGTGATGTCATACCGTGAGTTTCAGGCATGGTATGATACCTGACTCACCTGCCTCGGAAGTTCAAACCTGCACCACTATCTAGAAATTATGATAATCTGTATCACAGAACCTTGCAGGGCGTTGAGTCCTGTANGTGTACCAGTGCCTGACTGCATCTGGCTACATCTCCAAGCGGCCTTGTTGAGAAGTGAGCAGTCGAATTGGGCATGCAGGTAGTACCTGGCTTTTGTAAATACCAATGATTCCACACATCCGGGTGGGTGTCCGCATTGGCCTGCAGTTTTGTTGACACATCATGAGACATGCATGGGTCGAAAACTTGCTGAAGATTTGCACACTTTGCTGAGGTGTGCCAGTACAGTCTGTGCACCCACCGCCTGTGCCGCTGTGGCTGTGCAGCAGCTTGATGTACATGGAGTCCCGCCTGTCTATCTCGCAGTAGCTGGCATGTAAGACTTGCGCTGAACTGCTGACGCAGAGGAGGCAGGAAGGAGGTGNAGGCCTGGTGCTACCTTCCCAATCATGACGCAAGCATCAACACCTTACTTTCATTGAGCTGTGTGTGAGTGAAAGCCTCAGCTTGCTATACAGGGGATTGCCAAGACAGGTGCAATAGGATGTGATTTACCAGGCGGCAATGCAAGCTCCTCTAAGCCTAACAGTGGAGAAATGATGCAGAGCAAACTCACTTCCTGGCAACTTCCTCCACAGCATTATGCATGTCATTGTGATGTGAGAACAGGAGGAACTTCTGATCAGCCTCCAGCAAATCACTCACATGCTCAGCGACTGCCTTCCTCTGCAGCAACAACAACCTGAGCCGGACTCACATGAGTCATCAACGTCCAGCAGCCAGCAGCAAAGTCGACTCAAATGTTTGACCTCTGCTCTCAAGGGCCAAGGTCAAGCTTAATGTGCCAAGCAGGGCTGTAAGCAGCAACGACCAAACCGTGACACGTCTCAAGCACACTGTACATGTGCGCACGCCATAGACATTGTGCTGCCACAGTCCAGACACATACACAGTGTTTGCAGGCACATTGTCAAACACCAGCTCAGTTTCAATGATGATGCACCTTGAGCAAGGCACATTTCTGGTACAACTCCATGACCAGTCCATCCTTGCCCATAGCACCGGCACCACCAAAGCTTTTGCCACTGTCTCCCTCAGCAGCGCTTTGCTTCAGTTCACGTGCCTTCTGCAGAGAAGCTTTCAGCCCCTTCAGCTGTGACAGCTCTGGCTCCTGAAGCTGCAGGAACACCTGCCAGAGCAGCACCCCACTTTGCATGCTGTGCCAACAAGTCGGATGTAACAACAACAGTGTCACTGTAGCAAGGGCATACACATGACAATGCACTGTAAGCACTTGTCCTGTGGCTCTACTATCAGGCATATGCAATTATGTAGTGGCTGGCACACCTGGGCAGGACTTCAAGGCTGTCAAGCACTACAGCACAACAGCTGCGCGATGCAACAACCTTTTATAGGCACAGCACATGACATGAGGTGACTTTTGTGAGGCGAGTGGACAGCACTATCTGCTCGCCAGAGCAGCACTGTACAGTGTGCTGTGAACATGATGACAGGATGTGCACAAAGCAGTTCACGAAACAAAGGTTTGCCTGTTGGCGCCGCTTGGGCGGAAGCTGCTCCAAGACATCAGCCTTCAAGCGCCGCACCATCACAGTGCTACTCAGAAGCCTATTGAGCTCAGGCAAGTTGCTAGCACCTGCGTATGACTGCAATGTCGTCAGGACAACCCATGCTGTGCGACTTATACACTTAGCGGAAGCATGAGCCAAGATGTGCTGACAGATGTGACACGTCATGGACGATGCGGAACGATGTGTAAAATGCAATGCTAAGGATGGCCAAACAAGCACGACTGAGCTATGACAACCAGCTCACCATCGTATTTGCCTCCCCACCTCTGCTTCCAAGCTTCTGGTACACAGTATCGCTCGCCAAAGGCTTTCAGTGTCAGCTTGGATGATGGCACCAGGCCTGAAAGCAGCGGGAACAGTTCTTTGGGGCGTGACAGGGCAGGAGTGCCCGTCAGCAAGATCACCCTCTTTGCAGCCTTCAGGATTGGGAGAGTCTCCTTAGTGCGGACACTCTGCAGACATGTACAACATCAATTTAGTCTATATTGTTGCGCTGACTGCATGTAATGCTCTGGCATTGCTTGAGTCAAAGCACGTTGTGCATGCATTCCTTGCGTGCACAGGGATCTCAGTTGTTTACGCCAGCTGGCATGGCATGTAGACAGATTATATCCTTGGTAGCAGTTTAGCAAATGATCAAGCTGATTCTGGGCTCACGTCACTGGCTTTAATCATATGGGCTTCATCCAGCACAATGATTTGGGGTGCCAGCTCCTCAAGCGGACTCCTAAGCTGCTTCATGAAGTTGTAGCTTGTGATGACAAACTGAAACTTCTTGCCCAGAAGGTTGTCACAGTCTCTGCCCTTGGTGACCATGTAGACATGCTCATCTGTGATGCCCAGCCATTGATGCAGAGCATCTGCCCATTGCTCTGCATAGCACACGCTGCAATGTTCATCGGCATGTTAGCACGCTGTATGCAGTGCCATTGACATGACAACCATGACTGCAGCCCGATTACATGCAAAGCAAGCAAAGCTCCCAATGTGTGCATGACCAAAGCTGAGACCAGGTGCATTGGGAGCATACATGTCAAGCATTGTGTTTCCACAGCTGCCTGCACCTTGCCTGCTGACAAGCAAGCAAATGCTGACGTGCAACCATAAACAAGAGCTCTGCCTGATGTGTCGTGGCGCAGGTGACATCTTCAGCACCTCTGAGAGATGACGGAGTCACGATGACACATGGCCACTCGTCTCGGTAGCATGCCATCACAGCAATAGCTTGTACTGTCTTGCCCAAGCCCATTTCATCCCCAATCAAGAGCCTGCCTCCACGCTTCAGTGCAAGCAGGACACCTTCCCGCTGGAAGCCCATCAGCTTGTCCTTCAGCTTTGCTGGCAAGCTCCCATAGCGGTCGCTGTCATCAGAGATTGTGCCTGCCATCTGCATGCACCAGCTCTACTCAGGGATCTGTAACTTCAAATAGTGACATTGCATATTGAGCTGTACTACTTGCCTCATGCTTTGGTCAACAGGCTGTCTGTGATCTGGCTGGTGTCTCCCTATCAACTCTCAGGTCCTTTGCTGGCCCTAACAAGCTTTGTTGCAAATGTGCAATGCTGCGAAGGTGAGCTTGCACAACATGACTATCACATTGCACGTCGCGAGGGACACGCAAGGTCCCTTGACAGCCCCTATATCCTAGATGGCCTTAGCTTATCTCAAGTGGACGTCCGGTTTGTTCCAGTTTCAGACAGGACTACAATTGCATCACATGCGGATCCCTGTTACCTTGACAATCACATCTGCTGCAGTGGGGAGGGCTTCCACTGTCAAATTCACGCCTGGAACAGACTTGAATCCTTGCAGCAGAGCGTTGTAGTTCAGCATGGGAACACGCCAGATGCCTCTGCTGTACTGCCCAGCCAGCCTGAGCATGCACAACACTGGAATACTAGTCTCTGCAATGGCACATGGCAAACCATATGACACATAACGGGCAAATACTGACTGAATGGACAATGGCTTTGGAAGTTACTGCCAGCTCTGTAAAAGCTACAATGTGATGATACAATGGAATGCTGCATTATCTCTACAACAAAGACACCCCAGCAAGGGGATCATGTGAATACATAAACAGAAGTGACATGCCTCTTGACGATCCGAACAATGTTGTCATGTGGTCGGAAGTTGACCTCAACAGTTGCGCATTCACCAACATTGATTTCTGCTCTGATAGGCACAGCTGGTGCAATTGAGGCTGTGCTGTTTCGAGCAGGAGGGCCAGGCTGCTGACGTGAGCGCTGCTGATTGGCAGTGCTGCCAGAGCCATGAGAAGCTGTAGCATTGCTGTGCACATGACTGGAAGGCTGGCCAGCATATGCATGTGGATCGACTTGATGTTGCATAGCTGCAGATTGATTTGCCCTGTGACTGTCATTGCCCAGGGACGAGGCTGGCTGTTGGTATGCAAACTGCTCAAACTCGGCTGATGACCGCTGACCATTCCCTATGACAAGCGCTGAGTCATGTCTTGCGGCATTGCTGGCCGTAGTGTTGGTGCGCTGCAGATTCAGCTGGTGGTGGTTGGCACTGGTGGCTGAGGGCATTGCATTGTGCAGATTTGCCTGCTGGAGGAAGCGACTTGCAGGCAAATTGAGCTGAGCATGGGCTGCAGGTTGCTGAGCTGATGGTGCCTCTTGGGCTGAAGAAGAGCGTCTAGAGAAAATGCCTCTGATCTCTTTGCTGGACCTGGGCGTGACTTGAGGAGCACCAGTTGTCCTGAGCAAATTTGGTGTATTGGACTGAGCGTGATTACTGACAGCGACATCAGCGCCACGCAAAATCGACCCTGGGTGTCCAGGTGGGCCAGTGGAAAGAGGCTGAAGCACACTGGTTTGTGAAGGCCCTGTTGTAGCTTGCAGCCTATCCACCTCAGCGAACAAAGCACCTAGATCAGAGTCAGCAAAGTCGTCGTCCATGCTCGCTCACGTCGCTCAGCCACTACGTGTCGGTATAAGCCTGCCAATGACCGCATGCGTCGGTCGAAAGAACGGTGCGCAAAGCTGACCCCGGTTAGGGTAACACTACTCGACATGCCGTTTGAACATTTAAACGCCCCCAGCATCTCAACAACATGGCAACTTCCCAAGGCATGAAAGTTCTCGCCAATGTTGGACTTACGAACTGCAACAACGCACAAGCGTTGCACACATTCATCATTGTGCAGGATGCGAATCAGCCATTACGCTGGTCAATAAGCTGCTCTGTCTTCGTCTTTCCAGGCTCACTTTGACTTGACCAGCGTACAGATGGTCAAACATGTTATACACCTTAAAAGGGTAAAGTTTTCCTTGAGGTGTTTGCTTGACTATATCAGGTTGGTTGCTACCACTCGAGAGCCTAAGCTTAAGTCTACCACACAAGGCATGCTTCTGCCAATCAATTGATTTGCAAATGATCATTGTCATGACAAAGTATGAGTAAAGACAGATTGCACATTGGCCGTCTCAGTAAGTATGCCATGGAAGACAAGCTGCTCTAGCAGATATCTTCTGAGATATACAGCTAGGTAGCTGCTGATGGTGCAGTCACCAGCAGGTAAACACAGTCAGGTCAGCGATCTGTTCCTCCTGAGAGCAACTGCAGACAAGGTATAACATGAGTAGAACAGTACAGCATGAGTAGAATGAATACAAACCACCTGCGGCATCACATTGCAAGGCATATAAACGTAAATGTTGCGGCCTGCGATGGGCTGACAATGTTGCAGCTCACCTGTCTCTCATTGGCTGCACAAGCCAAGACCCTGTGCAGTCTGCTGGCTTGCGCCTCAAGCGGCTTACATAGCCCAGCAAGATCTCAATGGCTAGCTGTTGTTGCATCAACACTCTCTGCCTGAGCCTTTTGAACATCCTGCCATGTCGTTGCAGCATGCTCCTTTCTTCGTTTCAGTATCAAAATGTCAATGGCAGCATGTTGATGCACGCTGTCCATTTTGCTTCGTGGTGTGCGCTTGATGGTGAAGTACTGCTCAAATAGCGACATGAAGCGGCTGTGGACCGCTTCTGACCTGAGCTCATTGACCACAACAACTGCAGGACACGCGACGTAGCATAAGCATGTCTATTAGTGCTTGCTTGTTACAGTGTTCATGTGCACCGTACAGGCATAAGCAGATGAGATGACATACCTGTAGATTTGTTGTGCGTTACTGCCAGCACGGTCAGCAAGAAATGCAGGGTTATGCCTTCATGATACACACAGTCAGCTGCCAGCACAAAATCAAAGGGAGGGTGTACAGTAGCATATTGGTCAGTCTGAGTCCAGTCTAGCTCTTGCACTGTCACGTTCCCCACAGTCTGCTCAAAGTCCTGGCCTGCAATGCATACATTGTGCAAATTCACAATAGGAAACATGCTATAATGTAGGCTGTCTACTGCAATGACTGCTACACCTTTCAAGGCTGCGGCTGTCAGATTGTTTTCGTAGTTCCTCTGTAGTAAGCCTAGCACCTCTTTTGTGTCTGTCACAGCTGTGTGGCAACCTAAGAGTGCTAAGGCAAAACCGCCCAGACCCATGCCTGAGCCTAGCTCAATTGCTGTCTTGCCTTTCAATCTGTGTCTTGCAAAGTCGCCCTTCTTTGCATTCTGCACACTTGCATACACAGCTCACATTGACCTTGCATGAAAGAGCACATGCCATGCACAGCTGTTGCACGCTACACAGCAGTCATGGACAGCTTGCCTTTTCTAAGAATTTTGCGAGTACAATACTCGAGTCCCATACTGTAGTACCCAGATGGTTTGTGTTTGGATTTTGCAAGAGATGAAGAGTCATCCTGCGATACTGTGCAGTTGAGATATACGTATACAGAGGATGTAACAAGCCTTATCACAGTCAGCTCTTGTTTTACCTACCCGAACAGCTCGATATCAACTTGGGTAGAATGATGAGTGTTCCAGCGGACCCAGCTGTCGTCAGCTTGCGCCATGAGAGCGTTGCACAGCTTTGATCGCGATGGCGAGGCGATGCGAAATGTTTACAACCTACTTAAGCAGCTGCTCAAGCAACATTGATGCTGCGCTTTAGTTTCCCGGGTACTGTTCAAAATGGCTGGACTTTGACCGATGCAACATGTGGCTTGACCTGTACTCGCAATGCACACGAGTGCGAGTTTCAACTAATCTTAGTCTCGCGTGCTAGATTTTCTGTCTGATCGACTGTGTCCTCAGCATCAACGGGCGCCCGAGCAATATGGCGAACAGGGAGCTGTACGATCTGCTCAGGCAGCTATCAGAGGGTGGCAGGGCAGTAGCTGCACAAGAGCAAGGCCTGAGCGAGTGTCAGAAAGACTTCGAGACGCAGTCGGTGCTGCTACCTCATCATGTCAATATTGCGAAAGCTTTTGCACAAGCAGATTCAGATCAGAGTGCAATCTGGCAACACATGCCACAGGCAGGCATTTCTCTGACAGACGTAGCCAGGTACAGAAGCTGCCAAAATCCTGTCCATGCCCTGCTTGCATGTTCAACAAGCTTCAATTATGGTCGCTGTACAGAATGTTGAATACTCATATGGTCAGCGGCACAAGTGGCTCTGGGGCGCCAGCTGCTATTATCTTCTCATACTTGCTTGCAGCTCCTGGAAGTCCGGTAAGTAGTCTCAAGCAGCGCATGCTGTAGCACACTGCAGCACAGGTCTCTTGAAGCAGCTGCATGGCTTTCTGGTTATATCTGCGCCCAGAAATGTGTGCTACTCTAGGTACGTACTTTGCTTGATGCTGTCACCTGCAGCAGCCTCATGAAGACCGTCAAGTCTCTGGCAGCGCCGCCAACAAGCAGTAACAAAAGCAACAAGTGTAAAAAGCAAGCAGCATCAGATGAGCATGAGGACCTGGAAATGGACGACAACAATGCATTGGCACACAGCCAGGCCGGCAGCGCAAAAGCAAGCCTGCTTAGTTGTTCTGTCATTGTACAAAACGTAGCAATTTTGCTAGAAAAGCATGGGATGAGGGATCAGCAAGACAATCTGCGAATGATCATAGATGCCCTGGTGGAGACAACAAGATACAGTACCGCAGGTAGCCTTGAAACTGAACCATTGCAAGATACGCTTTGTATAGCAAACCATAGCATAGCAGCACATCTTGTCCAAGTGATGATCTTGTTGCTTTGCAGATGCTGCGGGTCAAGCTGCTTTCCAAGCTTTGCTGGCAGTGCTGCACACCAGGCATGGCAGTGTTAGAGAATTGTCTGCTGTTGTGCTACGGCAGATGACGGCAAACATCCTCGGATCTGCAGATACCTCTGCCAACAACAACAGCGCAAAGCATGCTGCATGCATCAGAACGTGTGCTCTTGCCTTCATCAAGGAGGTCGCCAGGTAATGCATACACTGCTGAGCATTGACTGTATGTCCTCCAGGAGTGGCACACAGAGTCCACAACCTTGAGTACCTAGCTATTATCATCCTAATGGCATGACACAGTGCATGCATCTTCTGTTTCCACAGCAATTGTGGCAGCAAATGTCATCTATGCGCTGTCCTGCAGAGCTGCCTGCAGTTGTAATGTCCACATCCCATCTCTTGCCATGCTATTCGATGCACAATTCTCTGTCAGGAATGGCTGTGTTATGCAGCAGGCACAGTAGTGAGAGCTGGGAGGCGGTGGGCGCAATTGCGAGGCACATCGTGTTGAAAACGCCTGACAAAGCAGACCAACGTACCGTTGCTGCAGATGCAGCAGCAAGCATCATGATCCAGCTGCCAGTCATGCATCACCATCAGTTTGTGCTGTTCATTGCCCGTCTAGCCCGTACACCCAAGGTACATCAGCGCACCANTGCTTTCCAAGCTTTGCTGGCAGTGCTGCACACCAGGCATGGCAGTGTTAGAGAATTGTCTGCTGTTGTGCTACGGCAGATGACGGCAAACATCCTCGGATCTGCAGATACCTCTGCCAACAACAACAGCGCAAAGCATGCTGCATGCATCAGAACGTGTGCTCTTGCCTTCATCAAGGAGGTCGCCAGGTAATGCATACACTGCTGAGCATTGACTGTATGTCCTCCAGGAGTGGCACACAGAGTCCACAACCTTGAGTACCTAGCTATTATCATCCTAATGGCATGACACAGTGCATGCATCTTCTGTTTCCACAGCAATTGTGGCAGCAAATGTCATCTATGCGCTGTNACGTAAGATATGTCATCTTGCTGCATGCATGGCAGAAGGCTGCATGTGCATTCTGAGAAGGCAGTCNGCAGCACCAATAACAGAAAGACAGCCAACTGCAACACGAAGAATTCATAAATGACAATGAACCACAAGCACATGACACAGCAGCAAGCATGGTCTTGCATGGTACTGGTCAATAAATACCTTATAAATAACGTGAAGCATAAACAACACATCAAAGGAACCTTCAATTCTTAAGGAAAGCCATTGCACCTGCCTGCTGTGCTTTGCTTGGCTGTCCTGTAGCTACTGACTAACTCCAAACACTCAAGAGGCCACAACATGAAAAGAGAAGCAGGAAAAGTCACCAAAGCAATAATTGAAACTGCATAAGTTTGAGTCTCTGACCTAGACACCACCTATCTGGTTTGGAAATTGAGATATCGCAGAGCCAGAGCGGTGATGACTCTGAATAGGAGGCACCAGCAGGCTGTGATCAGCACACACCAGCCAATGTAATANGCTGCTAGTGCAGCTCAGACAGCCACTGCCTCCAAGGCACTCAGCACCAGGGATCACGGCTCTGAAACCATGGAGACCAGCAGCATCAAAGCTGGCAAGGATGAGACGGGTGAGTCAACGCCGAACACGGCAGAGCAGCAGCTGAGG
>KN805276.1:4252-66985 GCA_000818905.1 Trebouxia gelatinosa | reverse complement strand
TGTGCTGTGCTGTGCTGTGCTGTGCTGTGCTGTGCTGTGCTGTGCTGTGCTGTGCTGTGCTGTGCTGTGCTGTGCTGTGCTGACTTGAGAAGCTTCCTGGTGCAACTGCTACAACTGTAGATGACACAACTGTGGGGTGCAACATGTTGATGTATCACATTAACATACACATCAGTCCTTGAGTTGACAACAGCTGGCAAGCAGAGTGAAGTGCAGTGGCGCCTGCGCCAGTGCTGTTTTGGCAGTCTAGAAATTATGCTACCTGGCCTGCTCATCTGCAATGTACACTAACTCCTTGTTATGAGGACCCTTGTCATAACAACACCTCAAGATAACGACCAAGAGAGAGAACCCATGTGTGCAAGCCACTGTCTACACTGCTTGCTGTAACAACACCCTGTTATGAAGACCAACTCCATAGGCACAGGGGAAGTCATTATGTCAAGGACTTCCTGTGATCAGTCAAAGTGGGCTGCAATGCCAACTCTCTTCATGCATGCTGTGCATGCAGGGCTGGTCTGGCAGTGCCCTTGAAGGGCTAGGTTGGCTGCCAACCCTGGGGAACCTAGCTTGCCTAGCTTGGCTCACCCTAGCGCTGAGTGTCAGCTGGTCACCAAAAGGCGCTCCTGACGAAGCCATCTTCCTGTTGGCTCCCTCCCTGCTTCTTCTCAACAGGGATCCCCTCCTGTTCCCCGGCCTCAGGCCATCACGCCGCTACAGCCCCTGCAGTGTGGCAGTGTCAGGCTACCTGTGCATGTCGGCACTCGGCAGTGTGGTGCAAAGCTTTTGGCTGCAACCTGTGGCTCTTGCGGCAGCACACCAGCAGACATGGCTGCGTGTGGTGATGGACCTGGCTTCCTTGGCTGCTGCCATGCCCAACCATTTTGGCTTTGCTAAGGTCAGTTGCAGTGAGAGAGGATGTGGGCATGATTGCCTTGACGTGGGCTGCAGTCAGCATCAGCCTTGGCACTGCCTCTATGTATCAGCGTTGTTGTACTTGCCTGCAGTGCTGCACGTGGCTGTGTAAGGCTCTGCATGTGCTTGCCAGCTGTTACGAACAATTGAGTCAAAATTCTGTGCCAACCTGTGCCATGGGTGCGTACATCACCACGTGGTTAGCAGTATAATCAAGATATGTGACTATGCAAGGGCACTCTGCCCATGTTGTGGCTCACAGCACCTGCTCATCATCACTTGCTTGCAGATGATCATGAGAACCATCCTAATGGTAGATGCTTTGTTACCACAGTATGAACAATGTGACTATTATTGGTCACGAAAGCCACAGCAAGTGTATTGAGCTGACTGTCACAAGTACACAAACTACTGGTTGTGCACCACAGTTGGTCTTATTATTGCTGAGCTCGATTTGGTTGCAGTTCTTGTGGAGCCCAAGCCTAGCTAGAGGACGGTGGCTNCTATTTGCTCCCGGTAGCTACCCTCAAGGGAGGTGTGTGTCTGCTGCAGGTCATCTGTTGGGTGTTAGGAGAGTATGGGACCCTTGCAGACATCCCAGTGGAGTCTGTCATTGACAAGATGGCAGCAGTNCGATTGCACCAGCTCGCAGCCTTGCATCACTGAACACAGGGCAATTTGATTATGCACAAATTGAAGTGCTTACACTTGAAGGGTCTAGACAATTGTCCAACTCAAAGTCCTCAAAGCTATCATCAATGCTGCAGAAGCTGNGTGGTCAGTGTTGTGTTGACCCTGCGCACCTGATCTGGACAGGTGACAACCGTCAGTGTCGCGGCCCCAACTCCTGTCTGTTGCGGACCTGCGGTATACGATCCTGTTCTGCGTGGCTGCATCACAGGTTCGGCGCTAGTTCTCGAAACTCTGCCTAGCTGAGCTGAACTGTGTGTCTCTGTTGCACGCTGTTCAGATGCTGCAGTCCTTGTGTCAGTTACATCGTGAGCCTGTCCAGGTCTGCGAAAAAGACTACNAAGGTGTGCCAAGTGTACCGGCATGCAGGAACCTATCTCAGCAGACACAAAGTCATAGCACAAGAAAACTGCAGAGCATCTCGGCTGTCAGCCNTGGAAACAGGCATACAGCAGCTGGGCACCAACTCCCATGATAGGCTTTCTGCAACCAGACAGGTGCGTGTCTGTGTGCCAGTATTGTGACAAGGCATCATCACCAATAACTGCAAACATGGCAAAACCTCACTTGGGGTTTGCATGCAACATCTCCTTGTTGCAGCACAAAAGTATGGCTTGTTTCACAGTGACGGCACAAGGATTTTGGGAACACTAACATGTTCGCTGTTGTCACATCACCCAGCTGTATTACTGTAGTAACCTGCCTTGACTAGATTCAAGTCTTGACATTGTGTGCTTGCTCCACATAGAGCTGCATACTTGTGGTGCTGAGACCAGTGTGGGGTACATAGAATGCCTTGAGTAGTAAAGCTTTACTGCATAGCTCGTGTTGCTGCAGCCCGACTGCAGGCCCCTTGACCTTGTGTTGTCAGTCCAGGAAGATGCGCATGACTTCTTGCGGCAGTGGCTTGATAAGGCCCACGAGCGGCATGAGACGACATTGCGCCAGAGAAACCCAAAACCACAGNCGACAATACACAGCTGCATTGGTAGACAGTGTGGTGCAGCATCATCTGCTGTGCCTGTAACGCAGACTCTCCTGGCTGGCAGGGTGTCACCAACTGTACCATGAAAGCTCACAATGCTGAGCAATGCTGAGTTCAGCACGAAGGAGGTGACCTCAACAGTTGTGGCAAGTCTTCTACNCTCCAGCATATGCTGGAGGCAATTGTGCACACATGTAAATTTCTTCCCGTATGTGGTGGAAAGACTGGCACGATGTTGAGAGTGTCATGCAATGGCTAACAGCACCTTGTGGCTGTTTGCTAAAGCTCAAAGGTTTAGACTGGGTTGCTAGCTGCCATGATTTCATCTGTTGAGTGCTGTCAAAAGTGCCATCACCCAAAAGTCAGCCTTGTTTTCACCATTGTTGAGATTCACACTGTTGATCTTGTGCGTTTTGGCTGTGACAATGGCCGCATTGATTTGTAGATTGTCCATACAGAATGTCCGTGCAGATATGAGCATGTCGTTGGCATGTGTTTGCCTAGAGGCTGCAACAACATGTGCACATGACATCTCAACCAGCTGTGAATTTATAAGCTGCATGAATTTGCCATGCTGCAGTTTGTGGATGCCTCAGGGCGCTTGCTAAGCACATCAGAGCAGATCATCACCTCAGGCTGGTTCTCAAGGGATGAGTCTAGCAAAGTCAATGCTGCCAGAGCAGGCTCATTGCAAGCATTCATGGAGTCTTTTGTCAGTGATAAGTTCTTACCAGAAGTGTACCTTGACTTCAGGTGCAGCTCAAATCAACACTGACATTGTCAAGCATTGGGGTGCATGTGACTCAACCACTCTGAATTGGTTCTGTGACTCCCATTCAGTAGTACTCACATGAGTGGCTGTGTAGCTCTGCAGCACACCTGAGTGCATGCCCTGAGCATGCTGATACTAAAGACCCTGACACCTTGTGGATGTCTTGCAGCAGAATTGTGCTGTCTGACTTGGTTTCAGAAGCCTGAGCATTGTGTTCCTGCATGTTGTAGAGGTCAGTGCACACATATGCTGGAGGATGCTGACGCCATGAAAGTGCATGCCGCTTCATCAGCCAGCAGCGTAACAAGAGGTCGCCCTGTTGTACATGCAGCTCTGCAAGCAGAGAAACTGGTGAACCAACTTGTAGGCTGGGCAGCCCAGATGCCGCTCTTTGCCACGCTGATCTCAGGTCTTAACAGGATTCATGCTGATGATGTGTTCCAGGCTTAGCGCACGCACAGCTTCATGCACCTGCAATGTAGACAACAGTGTCTGCAAGTGTATGCACATCTAGTTTGACTGCTACAATGTGTAACTACGTGGCGGCGCAGCAGTACCCTTAGACAGCGTATATTTGTATTGCATGTCAGGGACCTGCCATTCAATCAATGGTCAGGAAGCTGGTGCAATGTGCCTATGCTGCCAGCTGATGATCTAGGTCTCAAGGANTGGTGGACACATGTCCACAATCATGCACCTTCTTGTTGCTCATGGGAAGATTTCTATCAGTATCAATTTGTCTCAACACTGCTGTGACGTGCAGGCAGCAATTCAGCATGTCCGCCAGGACCTCGGGATNATTAACTTGCAGATTGCTGTGCGCAATGCATGTGCACCTGCAGCATGTCATCGCCTGTCATGCTTGTTCTTTTGCTGTTATCGAAGCAACCTGCACATTTGTTATGCAGCGTGTTCCTGTCCGTGTTTGCACCACACTAGTATTGGGTCCCCAGAGCACGCAGCGAGTGTCATGCAAATAGACAATGAGTGCACTGACTTGATCAACCGAGGTCCCCGTGATTCTGTGACAATCTGGCATGGTATCAGTATTGTCAGTATTGTAGCCAGTTTGCCAAAGCTTTGCAAACTACTAGGTGATGCTCAGCAATGCTACACGTATCCTAGGTGGCAATGGCCTGTGGTGCTACAGGCCACGTATAGCAGGCAAGGTCAGACAGGGAATTGTGTGCTGGTGCCGCGTGACCACTGTACAGATGAAGAAGATCGGGGCCAGCAAGGAATCAATGAAGCCCATGATCGCGACTTATCTTGTAGCTGCCTGGCCAGTTTGCGTACTGTCCCAAACACCTACGTTCCGTACCTGAATTCGATNTGACAAACCCTAAACCCTAAACCCTAACTGACCCCCAACTGACAGTGCTGGTGTGACTGTAGGGGCATTGGCAATTCACTGCAAAGCAGGGTTGGGCAGGACTGGTGTGCTGATCTGCTCCTACATGATCAAGCACTATGGGTTCACACCCGAGGAGGCCATTGGCTATATCCGCATCTGCCGCCCAGGATCAGTTATTGGCCTGCAGCAGAACCACCTGCTTAGTAAGGCTGCCCAGCTGCAGCAGGCTGGTGTCCTGTTCAGGCAGCAGCACCAGGTATGATTGCCCTCTCATGACATGCATGCACCATCAGAGATGGTACCCTTTGCAGGGGCCATTGCCCGGCTTTGAGCCTCTTCACATCACCCCTGGCCCAATCCAAGCTGAATCAATGTATCAACCCGGAAGCAAAATCTGTACCTCACCTGCTGAGTCAGCTGAGTGTCATTGTCTGTGTGCTGTACTNAAGTAGCTGCATGGCAAGTTGCTGCATTGACAGCCAGGTGGCAACACAGAGCCCAAATGGAGGAGGCGGGCAGTCAGAAACAGCAAGTCTGAAGTGCTCAGAAGGTTCCAGCACAGTACTGGAGCATAGTTGTCTGGCAAAGTGTTAGTATTGCCTGTGTGTACCTGTTGGGCCGGACAGGCAAGTGTGCTGTATATCCAGCTGCAAGCCTGAGGGCATGTTGCTGAGTAGCCTGACCCCAACTGCCCTGCCCTGCCAGAGCCACAACTGGGCCAGTGGTGGTCCCATCAAGGAGAAAGGCTGCCTTCTTCTGACGCCGCTCCTTCTGCCTCTGAAAGGCTTCAGCGTCTTTGATCTTCCTAGCATTGCCTCGAAATTGGCGCGCTTCAGCTGTAGACTGCTTAGCAACTACCTGATGCTTGAGACCAGCTGCAGTATGGTCATGGCTTATTGCTGGTGCTGCATTGGGTACAGACTGCTGCTTTGGGACAGCATCCTGTGGATCCTGTTTGTTCTGCTGCTGTGCTGCATCTGCTGTTGCAGGCAGTCTCTCGGGAAAGTACCCATACATCATGTCTGGGTACAAAAACAACCTGTACAGACCACCAACAATTGATGTTTGGCACGCAATACAGATCCACACAGTATTTTTCCTCGCGTTTGGCTGGGNACGCTACCTGCAGATCTCGTTGCACAAACACACACGCTACAAGTTTTGCATGGGGAGTTGTCATGATGCTGATACACTTGAAAGTGACCGTGATGTTGACAGAGTTGGTACAGACATACTCAAGCAGAAACTTGACATGCCAGGACAGACATAGTAGATCCAGGCAATGCTCATTTGTGCTCTGAAAGCTGTAAACAACAGTACTAGGTCCCATCATCCTTTGTAGAAAGTGCTTTCAAGGCCTCTGATATGTCTCCTTCAGACACCAATGCCGCATCTCGTAGGACAGAGCGTAGAGCTTGAACAAAGCTGCTGTCGATCCAGCCAATAGCCTGTAGCACCCGAAGTTAGCACTTCAACACCAAGTAGTGATGTGTGTTCTAGCCAGAACGCAAGCAGTGACATGCATGGCCCAGACTTGCTGCAACAGCTTTGCACAGACATTTGTGGCAGCTGGGCAAGATCAGCAGTGTCAAGGCGCATGCAGCTGGTTGAGCTGATTGGTGAGCTCATGCCAGCATGTAGGCAGCGTACTGGTTCACAGGCACAGCAACCAGCATAGATGCTACTATGCTTCAAGGCCACTAATGCTGTCAATGCAGAAGTTAAAAACTTACGTCACTTAGAGCCTCTTGGCCAACCACTGACACTGCCCTTTGAGNGCTGCAGGCGTTGGCTTGCAATTGCTTGTTTTAGCTCATTCACAGCTGATCAATATCTGCGTGCGATGCTTGATGATAGTCANGCAAAGGTACTGTTCAGCTGCTGACTGTCGTCGGCCACCGCCTGCAAAAAGAGCTACAGATAGGCTAAATCTTGCAGGATTTCTGGAACTGCTTGCTCAACTTACTGTTGTGGGCGACATTTCGAAGACGCAATTTCAGGGTAGAATTTGTCTCCGCTCCCGATGACTGCGCTGGCCCCGTACAAATTCGTGTCAGAAGAGGGATGCACGCCCTGCAGAACGCTTTCAGCTTTTACAAGCCAAACAACCAGACTACCACATACTGGTGTTTGAAGGCACGAGTGAGAAGTAGCACTATCAACATCAGCCATGCAGCTTGTAGCACAGTCCGCCTGGTTACAGACGCTGCCTGTGATATTGTGCCTGACGACCCTGCAGATGAAGCCAGCGACAAATTGGCTGCAAGTGCCACACTCTTCATAGAGTTGAAGTTCATACGTGCCTGCGGCAAGGTAATGCTTACCATNGACAGGGCATTGTGCTGGATGCTGTAGTCACCATAAACCAGCGTACAACTCTTGTTATCCAAGATAGCATTCCCCAATGCAGGTGTGAGGGAGGACTTGCAACATGCACAAAGCCATGTTTTGGGGCACAGTGGCCTCCATGTCTGGGATTTGGCCATTCTAAAACCATGCAAGCACTTTGCTGGGACTTGCTTCAGGTCTTGTCACATATCAAAGGAGCCTTGCTGGAATGGAGGGAGTGAAACAGGCGTTCACACATGTCACAAAGCAGTTGCACATCAAGGCTGTCTCAAGCCGTGACGAGGCACAGGACAANTGCCATGCTGTGCTTCTGTCTGCAGCATGACCTCTAAGGATGGGACTGCTGCAACAGGTGCTGCTTCTGGCAGCTGGCAATGCAGCGCTGGAGTTGCGCACTTACTTGCTGGCATGTTACGTGCTGGTACTGCAGCTAACATTACAGCGGTGCTGACGCTGCCTTGAGGTCCAGGCTGGGGCAGAACAGCGACAATATCTGCAGGTGCTGATGGACATTGTACAGGACCTGTGGATGGTACAGTGCTGAGATCTATCTGCTGTTTTGAAGAGGGAGATGCAACAAGTGGCTGGCAGGTGTCTGACTGCTCCTGACCAGTGTTGTTGCCTGTACACACTAATGCCTTGTGCCTCTTGGCAGCTACTGGGCTGCAGCACTGCGGCTTAGGCACATCATAACAGTAGTCACGTTTCAGACCTGGCATTACTGGCATGCCTGCAGCAGCTGGGTTTGCTTCGATCCCTGTGGCTCTTGCAGCCTTGGTATTGGTAAAAAAATGTGTTTGCTTGCTGCCATATGTCAGGTCTGCGCTTACGGTATCTGCATCCAGCTCTAGCACCGATGCATCATCGATATGCTGTGAGATGCAACTGACATCAGCAGAGTTTGGCTGTGCTGCAGCTACTGTACAAATCTGCATATCATGGCCAAGCATTATGGTCTGAGGATGCAGAGAGGCTGCTGTATTGGCTGNGCGTGTCTCATCACAGCATGGTACCCTTGACAGAAGTCATTCACGTCATGTATGACTTGCCTCAATCAAGCCAAGCACATCTGATGTCAATGTGCCTACATTGTTTGAGGGAATCCATACTTGAGGTGGTGGCCCTCTCGCGCGTGTACTATGCTATAATGAGACATGCTGTACCATTGCCATGTTTCTGGCCACGTAATCTGGCATGGCAGTGCTTGGCATTGTTGACCTTGTCCTGCATTGTGTAAGATGCTGTAAGGTGATAACAAGTGGATCTTGCAACAGAACCCATGCTTCAATCGCGATGATACTCAGTCTCTACNCCTGTCCCCTGAGGACAGCACATTAAACAATGTGCGGACTGTGCTTCAGGTGAGAGTGGATGTCCAGTTGCACGTGTGCAATAAGCTTACAGCCATTTGCTGATTTGGCATACCTGCCTGCTGGTTTTGCAACAACTCAGTGTAGCAAGCATCTGCAATGTCACAAGCATCTGCAATGTCAAAAGTATCTGAAGTGTCTGCAGCATCACTCTTGTGTTGTGTGCAAGGTGGNCCGGTGTTGTCGTGTCGGTAAGTTCACACGACACTGATCATATGCTACACTGACATCCTGTCATTGCTGTCCTCCTTGGTGCACACCGCCGGGTGGCGGACTCTCCTTACTCAGGCATGCATGCTGACTAACTCATTCATTTGCAGGTAGCCTCCAGTTTAGCGCAACTAGATGCCATATTGGTGAGGGGTGATGCATTCACACTGTACTTTGATGCACTTTGTTATGTTGCAATGTCATTGACTAAATCTCACATTGCANTGTCCGGGCTTGAGCTAAGGAAGACCACCAAGGCTCTGATCCAGGTACACTGACGTGGGTGCTGTTCTCCTATGCCATGACCATCATACCCATCCTTTGATAACAGTCTTGGACGCATGTGGTTGCAGGGTCGTTTGACCAATTGCAGAATCCTAGTATGCATTTGGACCAATGGGACTTTTTCCAGAGTATGGCTATTGGGAGGAGCACCTGGAGCATGCAGACCAAATTGCAGAATATGCACAGCTACTGCTTGATCAGAACAGGGTTGACTTGCGCATTACATTGCATGGACGTGCAGAGAAGTCCATGGTGCCGGCTCCACAAGTCATCCATGCACTAAAGCGTTTTTNAGTACTTGAAGGACTGCACTTGTTCGATGGCTGCATTGCTTGACCATTCACTGAAGACCCTTTCGTTCGTTTACTGTTCACCGGTCAGCTAGAATGCTCATGTAACTCCCTGTGGGAGCACGCAAGGCGCAGCGTCAGCTCAGGAACCGTGCCGTTTGGGTATCGCATCACGCCTGTCCAAACACTCGCCGCCGCGAACCAGGCAAACGAACCACTGGTCACAGAACGGTCGACATGTCCGGCTGCCCTGCTCAGCGCACCGCTGTGCCAGGCCAATGCAGACTTCACAGGTCACTACCCAGCTCCATCACAGCGTTCAATAAAGCACAACGTCAAACGTGTCAACGTACAGGTAAACGCAGCGTATCCGATGGTGGCTTTGTTCTCGATGAGCATAGCGTAACCCTTGCAGTGTNTGACTGTTGCTGCCCTGTGCTATGCTGTGTTTGCAGCTTTTGCGCTGTATTGCTTTCCCAGAGAAGGCAATCTTTTTCCCCTTGGTAGATATATTCCCTGCTAAGCCTGCGCCGCCTTATATGCTTGTGTTGCCTGCTGGATTCGTCTTGCTTGTGTTGAATGCTTTGCTCATTGTACTGGCTTTTGCTACATAACCTGCTTTGCTTCCTTCCCCTGCTGTATTGGCATTTCTTGTCTTACATGCTGGATCTTGCTTGCTATGCTTGCTCTGGCTGCATCACCTGCTTGTTCTGCTTTGATTGCTGGTGCATCAATTTGGTGCAACAAGCTTGCAATACACCACAAACATTACAGAGAACGCCGCAGCAGGAGCACTTTGCAACAACTGTGTAGCACCTGCACTCTTGTTCCACCGCACCTAAAGTCAGTCTACCTCCTCTCCTATGCGTATTACAGCCTAGTATGTGAGCAGGTCTGCATTCTGCTGCAGGGCAAAGCTGGCAGCGCCGTACACCTTCAGTCCTGGGGAAGAAACCCAGCAAACAGCACTGTTCTTACCTGATGATATCCCCTTTGACCAGGTTTGTCTTGCATAGCCGTCCCGNGTCTCGCTGAAGGCTTGGCAGACCTGCAACCATGACATCTTCTTTGGAATATCCAGACCAGCNTACAGTATGCTCAGCTTGCAAGTGCGGCCACTTGTAGGAGAGTGGCACTGACCGGCCAGTATTTCTTTGGTGCCTTTCTAGGGGGCAGAGGCTCCTGGGGGACAGCCATTGGTCTTGCTGGGGCTGCATTGGCAGCTGCTGAAGCATTGTTGGGGATGCTTTGAGCAGGCTTCTTGGTTTTCCCAACCCTGGTAATGTGCTGCTGCAGGGCCTTTGCCTGCCTGTCAGGGATGCTGGAGGAGGCTGTCTTCTGACCTTTGCCCTTCCCAGTAGCTGTGGAGCTTGCATTCCTGCTAGTGGCAGAACCTGTGCACAAGCCCAACAGAAAGTAAGCTCAGTGGCCTTCCTGTGGATTGTCAACTAAGAACAACATGCACACACCTTCACGAGTGTTCCTCATTCTGTTGTGACTGACTGGGAATTGGGATGCTTGATGCAAGCCTATTTTGCAATTCAAGGCTCTGGTTTTCTTGCAAAGTAACCTGGGGCACTGGTTCCACCCAACTCCTGCAATAACACGGTCACAGCTGTTGATTTTCACAAACTCGTCCACGCATGAGATCACATCCATTGTTTATGGACAGGTAGAAGCCGCGATACATATTGCCGCAGAGAGGCGTGGTGAGGGCTAGCAGCAGATCTGCTCAGAACACCAGGGCAAGCTCAAGCAGGCCTATAAAGCGGCTGCGCTGAAGACAGTCAACTAGTATTAGCGTACCTGAAGATGTTCGGCTGCGAGGCAGCACCCTGGGCCTTGCGTCAGGAAGCGCNCACATGTCTTACCGTCGTCTGCTGAAGTCGGGGTTTGCTAGGACACTGGTCAGGTTTGACTGCCCAAAAGGCATAGAATAATCGTCGTCGTCTTCTCCTAGAAGTCGAATGTCACTCATCTCAACGTCTGAATGCCCTTTCCTGGCTTGCTGACGAGGGCTGCTCATGGTGCTACAGCTGAACACCTGCACTTAGCTGCTCTTTGTGCGCACGAGGTGCGGTCAACGCTGTAATACTGTGGCTGATGGTGCGATGCTAGAGCCGACTGCTAAGTTTGNGTGATCTGCAGTCAAACAGACTTGAGCAACAGTGTGGTGTTTCGTATATGTGTAGTTAGACAATCGCAATAGTGCTCAATGCTGCTCAGTCCCACATGCAAGCGGCTCATCAATCAGACTGCCATTTCTTTTATGAAAGACAACACATTCTTGCATTGTTGGAATCAAACCACATCACATCAGTGGTGTCTGTGCAACACCACAAGATCAGTGCCTGTGAGTTGCTCAATCACTGGCAGTAAGGAGCCACCTGATGTGCAAGGTAGCAGAGATCTGAGATGGACATCTGCAGTGCCATCTTTGTGCAGCATTACAAACATCTGCAGTGCCATACCAGACAGGAATGACTGCAGTTCATGACACTGCAATTGACGCTTGCCAGCATACACTGCAGATGTAATGCTTTTGACAGCGATTGTGTTCATGCCTATGAGTGTGGCTTGGTATGAAGCTTGGGACCATGTATGTCAACAGAAAGCTGCAATTTATGTCACACAAGCCTGTGGCACCCGCAATGCCTGATAACATTACATGATTGCTCCTGTTTCGTCACTGGTTTGTCATTGTGTTCCATCTCATAGCTGTGTGTTGCAGCAATGTACCTATAACAGCGTGTTCTCCCGTGTCAGCTCCCCGCTGTACAGCAGCCGCTTGGGAAGGCTGTGCAGCATTTCTGTCTGCCTCGCTCTTCTTCTTGCCATTTGCAGCTGCCTTAGGCTTGGCTGAGGGGGCTTGGGCTGCAGGAGGGGCCTGGGGGGTTGGGCCACCCATGCCAGGGGTCCCTGACCCCATCTCGTTGTCAAGCTGCTCCTTGATCTTGGGGTTGAGATCATCTGGCAGATACTTTTGCAGCGATGGTCCTACCTGTGCACCAACCCTGCTCTTGACACGTTGCTGTTGCATGAGCATAGCGNGAAGCAGGTCAGCTTCCTTGTCATCCTGTGATGCAAAGCCTCAGCAGCCTGTCTGAAATCGAATCTGTTTGAACCCCAGTGTGTCTGCACCCTCAAATGGCAACAGTGCAGCCATGGCCTGACCACGAGCATGTTGACAGCATATTATGGGCCTGCACTGCTGCTATCCGAGCAGCTATACTTGAATCACCTTTGTCATGCAATTTCAACTAAAGTTGGGCATGGCATGCATACGCAAGTCCCATCCTGTCCGAAGTGTACCCTTCATCTGACAATGCACAAGGCGTCGTGCCTGAGTGACTGGAAATAGGCACTGTCGGGACTAGAAGCTTCGCGTTGCTTTTGCCATGGATTGCTTGACCTACCCCTTTGAACGGCGCCGCTCAGTCGCAAGACTTCACCACGGGTGCAACTCAATTTGTCCTCTCATCACGCCCTGCCGTAACGACGTGCATGATACTGGCGACAACATACGACACGCCAATCCGCCCTTGTACAGCACCGTGATCAGCAAAATCTCCCCTCTGACCATGCATCCCGTGACACTGTATCAGCATAACACCTCAGGGACAGCCAGGACCCTGGCTGCAGCAAAGACTGGCAGCTACTCCCTCGAAGGTATGAACGCAAGACGTCGCTCACAAGGTTATGGACCAGTAGACTGGATTGGCTTGCAGTTTCTGCCTTTTGTCAGGCTTGCATCAGGTTCACCTGTTACATATCACAGCTTGCAATGTTGCGCAGAGGCAGAGTTACTTTGTGAAGAGTCTGCAGCGTCAGGTGGCTATTGAAAAGGCTCAATGCAAGCACATAGAGCAGATGAGAGACCTCAAAGGCAAGCTGCTTCAAATGCAACAGCACGAGACAGACAGACTGAAGGCTGAGCTGGCAGCTGCCACAGCACAGCAGGCGCAGCACGACCAGGACGCCACGCAGCAGCAGGCACAGTTTGTCGGCCAAGTCCTGCAGGAGCTGCAAGTGCTTGAAGCGGCCCTGTTGCAAAAGGGCCAGGAATGTGATGTGCTAACTCAGCAGCTTGCTCAACTCAGTGCTGAGTCTAAGTCTGAGCCTGAGTCTAAGTCTAGTCTAAATCTAAGTTCAAACACAGCATATAATGTGACTGCAGAAAGGCGGCTTCCAGCAGATCACAGGCAAAGCAAAGCAGAAGGCCGAAGAGGTTGCAGATGAGGCAGACAAGGGCTCCTCCAAAAGCCCCTTTGCTGGCCTGTTTGGCGGAGCCAAGAAAGCAAAGCAGGAGGTGGAAGACACCGTAGAAGAANGTCATGAGGCAGTGTCACATGTACGTGCCAACCCTATGACTCGTTGAATCATTTTTGCCAATCACTTGTGGCCAGAGCTGGCTAACAAGTCAGTGGTGGATGGCAAAGCTGCGCTGCCTGACGCTTCACGCAGCTCGTGTTGAACCTAATTATGTTTGCATCAAGACTACTTAACAGTCTCGCACTCCTGCATATTCAACCTGTCAGAGAGGATGCTGCATCAATCCATGCATGTCAGTGTTGGGCACACATGTGGCCTCTGCTGAGCTATGGGCATCATACTTGTTACTGCAAATCACTTTGCTGAATCACAACACTGCTTGGCATCGTCCAACAGGCCATTCAGTACATGTTCTCATGCCATCGCATCACTGCGTTGAGAAGAGCTGTGCACTGGCATATACTCTACCTTGTCGCCGTCAGCATGGTATACACGGATGACATGGCAGGCTTGTACTGCATTTCCCTCAGATCCAGCTCAGCTGTAGTACTAATGCAAATACCCAGTTACTGATGTGCTTNAGCTGGGCTGTTGGGGCAGGCTGAGCAGCTCCAAGGGAAGATCAACAGTGCAGGCGGACCCAANCCTGCGCAGTATGCCAGCTACCCCAGCACCAGCTGCAGCCAGGGAAGGTGCTGTGCTATAAGGTTGTGTTTGTGCTGGCTCAGCTGCTTTCTTGGATCCAAGCTGCGCATTTGCTTCGTCCTCATTTGCCATCAGCCAATGCACAGCCTGCTCAACCCCTGAAAGCAGCAGGCCAGCGCTTAGTGCAAGACAATGCTAAGGATTGGTCAAGAGCATGGCAACAATGCACTCCAAACCTGGGTCTGCTGTCAGGAGTCAACAAAGGTCAACAGATACAGATATGTACATGATGCATTCTGGCATCCACTTCAGGTCCAGGTGGAACCCTGAGCAGGATGCACATGTGCAACATGCATCCGCAACAATCAGCTGTGTAATGGTGCACATTTGTAACCTGCTCAGAATCGCCACTGGACCTTGAACAGTTGACAAAACCCACCATGAATCTGCAGGTGTATCAGGCGGTATGATGCTCGCATCATCAGCACTATGACGCGTGGTCAAGAGTGGTCAGGAGTTGGGATTTACATACATACAGTAAACCTTGCCTGTGTTGCCTGTCTTCATGGCAGCCAGTGAGGCGCCATCCCTAGCAAAGCCCATGGCCACCATGTGATCCACCACAGCATTGTCAACCAGTCCATCACCCCAACCACTGGCTGTGGCAGAGGGTGATGCGCTGTCAATGTGTGACCGGCCTGATGTCTCAGCTGGTATGCCCCGCTGCCATGCTTTCTGCTTGACCATTGACTGCATGATCACCACAAACGGCTGCATGCTGGGTGCCGTCAGCTTGAGCTGCTCNGACCCTTGGCCTCTGCTGCCCTGTGACCCCTGTGTGAACTACAATACCCCATGAGCATTCCTTCTTGTGGTGGCTGTCATCAGCATGCTGCTCTAGCCAGCAAGCATCAATGGACGGCAGAACCCTGAAGCCCTGAAAGCCACTGCAGCAGCCTGACCGGCTCCTGTTGCAAACTTCTTCTTGCGGTCTTTGTCACCATTTTCATGTGAATGATAGCTATCACGACTGCCTGCACGTGTATGCAGATTCTCACAAGGGTTCATGCCCCATGAGTAACAGCTGTTTGACAATGATGACTGCACCTTTGCTGATTTATATGGTTCATGTAGGCCTGATGGTTGTTCTTTGTATGTTTAAGACTGCGGTTGATGTATAGCTGGTGATATGTGCGTGTTCTGTGCTGACGTGCATTGCCCTTGTGTAGCTGGCAGCTCTGTTCCGGGCGCAGGTTGAGCCTGCATAACACTCACTTGAGATGCACAACCAGTCCATATCATGCCATACTTGCAGGTAGCAGTCTAACATGCGTCTGACATGCCTTACCTGATCTGCAAGCACCTTGTCATTTGGGTGTGAGGCTCTCTGCTAGGCCCTGCAGCCTGCTCGGCAGAAGAAAGCACATGCTCTATTGGACCACACAGGCAGAAGTCAGGGTGCAATCCTGTATGATCTAGAGCANGCAGCGCTGTTGTGCTGGTACTGATCACCCCCTCGAAACCCGTGTTGCCGTTGTCGATTCATACGCTGTGCTCAGGTTTGCGCTTCGTCATGAAGTTTCCTCTGGCAATCCTAACATGCCTGTGCGCTCTGTGCGTGGTATGCGCATAAAGTGGTACCGTGACGTATAACCTGACTTTGACCGGTACGCAACGGCCTGGCCTTCATCACATCTCGAAGCTGTGCGCGACGTACTTGNATCAGCATCTACACCTCGACAAGCATAGCAAAGTAAAACAGAGATGTTGTTTGACAGCAATGCAGTCACGGACATCAGAGGCTGCATCCCTCAAAGCACAAACAGAAAACAACACACGTCAAATCCACTACAAGCACTACACTGGCAGTGTGCATGACTTGAGCAGTAAGCTGGCATAACACATGCTGTATGAGCAGACAATCAGGGACTGCACAGCAAACCTGACTACTGCAATCATGACCACAAAGGCAGGACCTATCGTGCTTTGTTGACTCTGAGGGCAGGGAAGTAGTCTTTGAGCTGCTTGGTGGGCTGCCCTACAGGCTGCTCTGGCAGTAATGACACAGTGTAGGTTCTGTTATCATGCTTGCCCAGGAATTTGGACTCCTTCACTTCACAGCCCAACTCCCTGCAGACAAGTGTACAGGTCAGACCATACGTGGACAACACCCCGGCACTAAATTTCATGAGTTGTACATAGGGCAATGTCAGACTCTGCGATCCGCAGACATCACTGCAGGACGCAAAGGGCAAGGCATGCTGTCACCATGCTATGCAAATCATCAGTTGACACACTATGTACGACGCCCTTGCAGGCAAAATGAGCAGCAGTCAGGTGTCTCAAACTGACTGCAGAGCCCATGGATTTGGCAAACAGGTAGGCCGATTACGCACAGCTTGTTGCTACCTGAACTTGCAGGCGCACAGACAACACAAGAGTGCATTGTGCATAACGGGTGCAGTGACCTCTTCATTGCAGATTTGCCATGCTATCCACAGTGCGCTCAGTCTCACAGGAGATACATGTGCAAATGAGCTGTGGCGCTACATTGCATAGGCACAGCCTGGTTTGTATATATGCTATCATGGTGTGCATGCAAGCTATTGTAAGCNTGATCCCACACAACACACATGGTGACACTCAGAAAATGCATACGGCTAGAGCTGGGTCGCCATCAGATTGCAGCTAACTCACATCAACGAGCAAGTTGCCACATGGAAACAAACGCAATCGACCATAGGCGCAATACAGACAGGAACTGAAAGCATGCTTGCATTGTGGCCGTCACATTGCTTGTCACAGCTGTCAGGCATCGAAGTTGTGCTTGATCTGCACAAGATGGACATTGTACGTTTAAGCGCATGATGTGCATGTCATGGCTTGGCTGTAAAGATGGGCTGCAGAGGCTAGGTCCCTCATAGTAGTCAAGCCCATATACATGCTGCAGCATATCCCAGTGACACGAGTTTGCAGCCTCTCGAGCATTTTGCAGGCTGTCTGCAGTCATTTGCACACGAACTGCCAGCCACGCAATCTCTGACTCCTGCCATATACCACAGCTTTCATCAATGGGCCCAGCGATTGTGACTCTTGTGTTGCTGGCTGACAGCGTCATGGCACACTGTATCTAGCAGAGATGAGTTCCACGTGCACACTAGCTGCACTGCTAACAAGTGCATAGATCATGCCCAGCATCAGGTTGATGTGCACTTTCAGGTCACCTCACCTCACACGGTCTTTNTCCTGAGGAGCGCCCTCAGAGTCTTCACCATTGCCACCAAATTCCCCCAAGCCCTGTGTTGCAAAGCAGCTTATTTAGGCTTTGGTATTTCTCGGTGTGCTGACATGCGCACCTCATATGATTAGCAGCGTGACATTGCTATGACATCAGATATGCANCGAGAAGAAAAAGAAAAAGAAGAAGAAAACAACAGAGGCGTAGGCCGACGGCATCTGTTTTTGATGACAGTGCAGTCTGTGTGCAGTGGTGTGTTTTGCAGGGTTGTGTGGTTGTGTCAGCAAGTTCTGCGTTCTGGCTGACTAGTATGGTCATTGGTCGTGATTATATTGCTTTGTACATTACATAAAATTATTTCAAGCTTGCTTTAGAGACATATTGTCGCTTACGTTTGATGCACTGCCAGCATTCAGACGAGTGGACTGCTGTCACGGGGCTGTCCTACTTGACTTCAAACTCGAAGAGCGGCCGTGTCGGCAATGCCAGCTGCGTGCAAGGATGCGTATACAATCCAGCTAAATGACGAGCAGACCCATGCACATTGTCCCAAGATGCTTGGCTTCTGCTCGAATTGTTTAGATCCGTACCACTCACGCTAAACTATGTTGCTGGTAGGCTCGAAATTCTGACGTAGACTTTCATTGGAATTCTTGGATTATCTTCTGAAGAAGAGGACGCTCATGACTTTCAGTGCGAGGACGTACCCGANTGATATCAACCCATCCTCTTCGTCCTCAGAGGAGCTAAGGCAGCTAGAGGGCCAAGAGCAGCAGGAGGGCATTGTTGCTGAAGCCCTACTGAAAGTCCAGGAGGGCCTTGTGCAGGGGCGTAAGTGGTTGTGGGATGAAGCTGCCAGGAAGCTGGGCNCCAACAAAATTGATCACCTGTGCCACAAGAGGCAAATGCCGACAGGCCCTCAGTCAGCCACCGAGATGCATACTGTGAGTGATGAACTCACAGTCAGGCTGGTCAGCGCTATTGGCATGCTTACTTGCCTTAAGCACAGTAAACACAACTTCACGAGACGGAGATTTGAAAACATGCAGGCAGAGACATCAAGCTTAGCCTAGATAGCAAGTTAGAGACTATGAAAACCATCTTGTGGGTTGAGGCTGCTCACAAAGCCAGTGGTTTGGCTCCTGTCGGCTTTTGCTGCTATCTTGGTTGACAAATGCCGAGCATGCATCGCCTGCGCACAGTTGTCCTGTAAGCTGATTTATCTTGCACAACTTGATGACCGGTCATAAGCTGAGCATCTGTCTCACAAGTGACATCTGATTCCATATCCAGCAGATATATCAGTGTTAATAAGTGTGGGTCACCCACGCGACAAAGATTGATCTACCAAGCCCAATGTGGCACAGTTTGGCTCAGCTTTGCTGTTGCCAATGTGCTAATTGACAGTTTATCAAACCAACAGAAACATTGTGCATCATACTCAAAGGATGCAACGATGCAACAGTTGACTGCTGACGTTTTACAGCAACTCATTCTACACTAGAGCTGGCAGTCACATGGTGCATGATGATCCAGGCATGATGCATATTACATTCCTGACCTGGAGTCCAAGCAGGGTGGAACATGACCAAGGCCTTCTCCTAATAAATCTGTCCAGGTGGGTACCACCCCTGGTCTCACGGCACCCCCCAGAGGCCAGGACCGTGCCTGAGGACCTGCTCTTGCCTACATCACACAAGTGTGTTATAAGTGTATGTGCATGCANCTGTGGGTGTTGCAACACCCACATGGCATCCTCTCATGTTCGTATGCTACTTCTGGAAGGTATTGCATGCTTGGCTTTGTGAGAGCAACTGCATGTGTATGATGGGTTTCAGCGACTGCTTGGGTTGACACAGCAAGAAAAGGGAACTGTCATGTGACAAAGCTGGCGTGGATGTGAGGTAGCTGGAGCCCCACGTTAGCAAACGGTGGTGTTACCTGCCTATGTAGCAGATATGCCAGCTGGGCTAACTGATATGTTGACGGACAGGGATTGAGAGCCAACCTGACACGGCTTTACAACACAGTCAGCGAAGAGAGCTTCCTGGAGTGCAAGTCTCAACACAAGTACCAGAAACTGCTGTTTGCATTGATCTACTTTCATTCAGTGCTCCTGGAGCGCCGCAAGTTCCGGTCAGTGGGCCTCAACATTCCGTATGACTTCAACGACACCGATTACAAGGTGAATGTTGTTGCAGCGTACAAGGTTCCAGTGACAAAGGCCCATTTTNAGAAAGGGTGATGGAAACTTACACATGCAAGCAGTAGTGCAACAAATGCCCCTGCACAACTACATTAGAAGTTGCCCTTGATGTACGGGATGTAGTCCATTGACTATTGACCATTGAGTACTTGCAATTTTGAAAATGGCGTTTGTAGGGCGACTGCGCTTAACTTCTACTGCACGCTGTTGCTTGAGCGCGTTCTGCAGCTGAGCACGTTGTCGCGAACGTATCAATGACCGGTGAGTTGCCACAGTTCCGTACAGTCGCTGTTGCCTGTGCAAGCCGGCAGTGACCATACATGTTTGTGCAGTGCAAGGCGTGGAGTTCGAGTGCGATGTGGCCCAGTATCCCTCATTTATCGCCAACTTGCCCACGCTCCAGGAGCCGCACTACGTGCTGTACACATCGGATGTGGATGCAGAGACACAATCGCCGTGGTGCTCGGACTGCAAGCACGCCGATCCTATAGTTGAGGCTGTCATCAAAGAGACTGGAGGTACTTTGCTGAAAGTGAAGGTAATAACAATACATGCATGCGGCTCACAGAAGTTGTAACGCACTGCACGGCATCTTACCTGACCACCGCTGTTGCAGGTGGGTGACAGAGCCAGCTGGAAGAGCAAAGACCATCCTTTCCGTGTTGACCCAAAGTTGCATCTGACAAGCATACCCACATTGATGCACTGGAAAGCAGATGACACACAACCAGGCAAAAGGTTGGATGCACAGCTGGAAAACACTGCCAGCAATGAGGAGCTACGACAGACTTTGGTTGACTTCACAAACCAGGCAAAACAGCAAGATTCATAGAAGCCGCATCAGTGGCAACCCTGTCTCAGCCTAGGTACCACAATGGCATGAATCCCAATCATGCTCAGATGGCATAGCTAAGCATACGCTTTCATCCCAGGCATGGCACACAGCTGCTCCTAATTTTCATTGGCCTCCCTGTTGACTGCCTATATACATTGGCAGGCTTGNCGGCTGATGAGCCGTGTGCAGTGCAACATTTGTTTGAGCACTTGTGTGTTTTCATTTGTGTGTGTCTTCATTTGTTTAGGCAATTGTGTGGTAACTAGTGGTAATATGGCTAATGCACTGACCTCACGAGCAAGCAAATTACCTGCCACTGTTGCCGTAGTTCATGATGTTCAGCAAGGAGTGCTGCTGCCCGGGCCTCTGCATGGCTTTTCTCAGTGGTGAGGTCAGCAATTCGAGTCGAAAGACGCTGCTGCTGTCTTTTGCTTTCCTCAACTGCCTTGCGCATCTTCTTGTTCTGCAATATGTGAGATAAATCTCAGACAAGCTGATCACATGAGTCAATGCACAGATTTAGTTCAAGATGTGTTTGGTTGTTTTGAAACAGGAAGGGCCAGACACGACATACACCCTATGCTCTGTGACGTCTGTGTAGGTACTTGATGCTGAACGGTGCTGAAGACATATGCGCATCAGGTCAACCAACATGTGATAAGGTATGTGACCACTGACACTAGCAATACAAGCAGTCTCAAGGGCTTGCACATATTGAGTGAAACCAGGCACCGGTGTATCAACTTACTATCCCGTGTGCGACTAAAGCGCCTCCCGCCACAGTCGCCACTGACGCTAAAAGNAACAGCAATACACCGCAACATGCTTGTCGAAAAGCCTTGTAAGCCTTTTGAATATACATGTGAAGCAGGGTAACTTCTGCAATTTCCATAACTANTAACATGACATCATGCTGCTTGGCACACTGCTGACAGCTCATTCCAAGCTGCCTTGGTTTGTCATGCTCAAAGCCCTCTGATGGTAGTACTTTGCCCATGCACCTATAAACCAGTGTGTTACCAGCATCGGCGCTCCTTGGTACTAGTCGCTGTCCTGACATGTCACATATATGTCATACTTGTGAAAGTGCTTGATCTCAACTCCTCATGGGCTTGTGTTGTGAATAGCAGCATGCTGAATCACGATCCAGTCATGGTAGGTGTGAAGCCTGACTTTATATAGTCAGAACAAATTTGAGTTGGCCTCTTCCCAGCCTTGCCTTGGCTCTGCTGCNGCCAGCCAGTATGTCGGCAACCAACAAACCAGATACCAACGAACAAGCTTGAACATGTGGGAGTCCTGACAACAGCAGGTACAGTCATGCGTCGACATCATGCAGTCATGGATCGCATAGTCTTACAGCTGAAATGCAAAAGCCGTGGCCCCATCCCTCTTGCCATGAGTCAAGAGTGGCAGCTTAGCTTGAAGGTACACTCATGTACCCTGTACACTTTGCCAGGCAGGACAGCTCTTTGCAACTGACACTTAGAAGAGCTGTCACACCAGTGCACTCGCATCCAGGTGCAGCTATCAATCTACTGATGCATGCTGCTGCAAATGGCACAGCATGCATATACATTGAGCCTGGCAACAGGTTCACCTTTGTAACGCAAGTTTTTGTTTGGCAAGCTCCAACTCCAGTTCTTTGCCCTGGGTTATGTTATACCGCTTTACCAATACAGCTGCCTCGTCTGTGATAGGGTCCTGAACGACAACACACTGTGACTTTCCATNGCCACAGATGTTGGGCCAGCTGCTGCTGACTTCCAAGCGCTGAACACGCAAGACATGATTGGGAGACGCGTGGCGGTATGCTGCTACATGCCCTGTGTCTGTGCTTGGTGATAGCACAGTTCTGTGCTTACCTGCTTCTGTGGCTGCCAGCTTCGGTGGGAGCAGGAGGAGGAGGATTTTGAGGGCTATGTGCGGGATTACAAGCCAGGCAAAGATTTTCCACATGAGGTTGCATACGATGATGGCGATGAGGAGTGGGGTTACTTTACAGCCACACATTTCCACACAGATGAAGCCCAACGTGCATACAGCTGGCTCTCAGACCAGAATGAGGCAGTAGAGAGAGCAGTTGGCGCTATATCTAAACAGCAACAACCCACAGATCCAAAGCCTGCTGTACAACGTGAGGACCCTGTTCCAAATCTTGATGTGCCAGCAGTTTCTTCAGCAACAGCTTTGCAATACAAGTCCAACCCAACTAGTCTAGCAGCACAGAAAAGCCTGCTCAGAGCAAACAAATCAAAAGCAGAAGAAGGCAAGGCAAGCACGGACAAGCAGTTCGTCAGTGCAGAGCCTGTGCCAAATGCCAAGACTAGGGATTGCGAGAAGGCCTTGAGGGTTGCCCAAGGGCTGATCCGGGTAGTGCCCCAAAGGACCAAGGGCAGGACCAAGGCCCCTTGCAGGGTTAAGCCCNTGGCTTGGAGCTCATGGGCTCTGCAGCAAGGCCTCATCACCCCCGCCCACCTGACCCCAACAGCAGCCAGTCTCCCCAAGCGGGCCGGGGCCATGGCCCACGAGAAAGGAAGGGCAGTGTTGGGAGAAGAAGCAGCTAGGCAGGGAGTGGTGCCTGCATTGGTGCAGTTTCTGGGCATGCTTCCACATGTTTCTGGGGCTGTAAGTGAGGGCCTGTCTGTTTCAGCCCTTGCTGGCTGTGAGCGGGACTGTGCCAAATTGGCTGCCAAGGCACTAGTCCTGCTTCAACAGGTAGAGCTCGTGCTTTTAGATCGAAGGTGCTCGGGACAATGATGGTGTTTTTGGTGCAAACCCCCAATTTCACCAAGCCTGTCAGTCTCTGGACATATGCAACAAGCTTGCAGGGAAGCTTGACTTGGTGTGTTGGGGTGTCAGTAGCGGTTGCTTCCTGCGCAGACATGTTATGAAACCAACGTCCCCAGCCTGCTGCAAGCCTCCTGCAAAGAATCTCTGGCCCTCCAAAGGCCCTGGACTCTCCTGTCTTACTTTGTACACATGAACTGCAAGTGTCTATACCATGTTGTGCCGCAACAGACTGTCTGCACGCCTGTTGTGCACTGAAATGACTGGTAAGTATGTCTCTGCTTGCATATGAATGACGTTCTGGTTGACAAACACACAGGCCAATCCTTGTGATGAACTTGGGCTATCTGCATTGCCTCAAGGCATGTTGCCGCATGCAGGCTGTGCATATGCTATGCAGCTTGCATGACCAACTGAGTCATGCTGTGTTGATGCATGTTTGTCAGGTCGTAGACACTGATGTTCATCAAGANTGATTACACAAGCAGGGCAGCAATATCTGTTTGAAGTGCATGTATGCCTGTTCATTCTGTGTGGGACAGAACACACGTTGGCTTTGCAACAGCTATTGACAGAGAATAAGCAGCAGTGCTGTGGGTTATCTGTGCTAGCTTTTTCGCATCATGACACATTGCTAATAGGCCTGAGTGAGGTGATTGCAACCTACGACCATTGCACTTGTTAAGGATCGTTGAGATATACCTTGGGAGGCAAAATCTGATCTAGCAGTGCACGCTCTTTGGTATGCTTGAGCCGCAGGGCTTCATCTGCCGAGCATTGGAAGTTTTCTGATGCAAACTGCAGCAACCTCAAACCTGCAGCAGAAAAAGGCTATAGAGGATATATATCAGAAGAAGTCACAGCTTGAGCACATCTTGCTGAGGCCTGACNGGTGCAGACTCCATTCATGAAGTCCTGAGAGTGGGAAACCATCAGCAAAATGCGCTTGAAGTTTTTTAGGGTCTCTTCAAGCCACACACACGCCTCAAGGTCGAGATGGTTGGTTGGCTCATCCAGGATGAGGAATGTGGGATCCACAAACAAAGCTCGGGCAAGTGCTATTCGCATCCGCCAGCCCCCTGAGAAGTCTTTTGTAGCTTGATGCTGCATGCGCTTGTCAAAGCCGAGCCCATGCAACAGCTTGGCTGCGCGTGCTTCTGTAGTAGCTGCATCCAAGTTTTCTAGCCTGCAGGTGACTTGAGCTCAGTGGTGGAAAGGATGTTCCCCAGGAGACACTTGTTGAGCCAGATTGTAGATATGCAGGCTTGGCCACAAGCAGCAGTTGTTGGGTTGATCCTCAATTTGTGGTGGTGACTGAGTATGCACAGGGCTGCCGTTATATGGCTTGCATGCAGACAAGCTTCATAGACTTGGCAGGAAGTCATTGAGAAAAGTGCCTCATTTGCCCATGCGCTTCAGAGTTCCTGCTCACTCGCAGTTCTGTGACCTGATTGTGAGTTGGTCTGAGAAGTTGTAGCAATGATATGTGCTTGCTTGTTGACGCTGTGCTAAGCAAGAAAGCAGGCTATACAGCAGCGCAATGGTATGCATGACAGTCTGCTAGCGTACGCTGCTTGTGTAGCACTACATTTTATGCTCAGCAGTGCCACAGGCATCTGCGCACCGTTCGTATACATCTTNTCACAACTATCAAAGTGTACTATGTGACCGACTGTTTGACTGCACTGCTGTTAGCCAATTTCAGGTAGAGCAACCCTGCTGCAACCTGAACTGTGAGCGCCTCAGGCTGCCCAACAGTGCAAAACATATGCTGTTTCTGCGCGCAGGAAATCTCCTTCTTTGAGGAGGGTGAACCATTGATTGATGGGGAACCTGGCGACCTGAAGGTAAGCTTGACCCACAATCCTGTGTATACTTGCTGCCAATTCCAGGCTGTTTTGGATGTGACTGTGTCACACTAGCAGCTGCTTGTCGATGATGCAGGTGTGTGTGCCTTGGACAGCGTACAATGTTGTATGCACCCATGTGAATTACCTGTCATGTCTGTCTGAAGGTGCGACGCACATGGGGTTCAGCTGGTCGATGTGCATGTAACATTCGTCAGTCCTTGCACTCCTGGTCGTCTGCGTTGAGTGACATTGCAAGTCCCATCAATGCATCACCTAGGGGATATACTCAATCCTGTAGACTGGTTTGCCTGCAGTTCGTGGTGCGCACGCGACCTCACAAGCGTTTTATCCGGCAGGGCAATGACCTGTTATACAATGCCACTATCACACTGGTTGATGCTCTTGTGGGCTTTGAGAAGAAGGTATGCTGCCTTGTGGCTTCATTGCCAGTATGTTATATACATCTCAACATGTGTGTAGCATGTGGCATGCTTGATTTGCAGCCCTCATTATTGCTGCTGAGCTCCCTGTTCGTACCCTGTTCAGCAGCAGCAATACAACATATAGTGGGTCATGCACACAGTGTAGCATTAACAGGGGCTTGTATTTCTGGTACCCCATCTGGGACGACTTTGCCACCACGGCCTTCATTTGGAAATGTATCCGCTGACATCACGCCTGTCATTGACCTCACGCAGGTGCAGCATCTGGATGGGCACATGGTCATACTCAAGTCAACAGGCATCACAATTCCTGGTCAACTCGAAACAGTGAAAGGACAAGGCATGCCTCTTCCAGATTCAGCTAAGCGATTTGGAGACCTGCATGTCACCTACACCATAGAGTTTCCAAAAACCCTCAGCGAGAGCCAGAAGAAGTGCATACACGACCTCAGGTCTAATTTTACAGTCAGGGACGAGCTCTAACATGACATGACTTCAATGTCTACATTGTTACATCCTCGATGACATGATGATTACGCTTTACCCTGTGTGCATTGTCTTAGTGTTAGCCAACATTGTTTTCCCCGCTTTAGTGCCACACTATACACGCGTTGTAGCAGACGTTTTGATNACAACCACATGCATTGAGCAACAGGTCATACAACAGAGGATGTAACAGGTGAGAAATTGTGTGTGTGTGACCTGGCAATGCAACTGTGAGCAGCCTTGTACTGTGGTGATGCCACAACATGTTGTGGATTTGCACTGGATAGCAAGTTTACTGTATATACTGGTGGACACTGACATTGCAAACATACCTGGGACATTGGTGCACATCACATAGTCTGACACGCCTGCAACATGCATTGCAGTCTGTGCCTTGTGAACATTGCATATGCCACTCTATACACACCGAGTGCATATGACAGTGCAAGCGCTACTATGCGCTGTGCGTCAGGCATAGAGCACAGAAGTTTCCATCATTCTGAAGCACACTCGAAGCGCTAAACCTTGAGGTTGGAGGCAGAGACAACAGCATAAGTGATGCATGGCAAAGCTGGTTGCTGGTNTGATCTTGCACGGTGCACCAGTGATACTGTGTGATGTTAAGGGGGCTTGTTTGGCCAGAAGCAGTCATGTTGGTCTGAGGAATGCTGATTCAGCTTTGCTTCGAATGCTCACCTGCCAGAAGTGAAGTGTATGCTGGCAGAACAATGCAGGCAGCGCATCTGTAAGCATGTTGCAATTGTTGTCGTTGTGCAGACTGATGTGTCCACAGACACTGTTGGACATGCAGCCTGCTGTGCTGACGCTCTTCCATTGACATTGTCTGCAACTCATAGCCCACGCATGTGTGTGCTCCATCTGGAGCGTGTATGGCTGGCTGTAACGAGATGTTCGGGATGAGTCATGAGTTGTCTGACCATTCCTATGCCATGGCCCAGCAGCCGTGTGAGCCTTAGTGGTNCTGACTGTGATGGCAGCAGTCAAGGCTGTGCTGTACTTCGGTGCCAGCGCATACATGCTGAAATGGACGGTGCACTTCATATTGGACGACTCCGACGCACTCGCATCTCCGTCCGAGCAAGTTAAGGCCGAAATCAGACGATATGCAAGCACTGCGGTTTCTGCTGCGGCATGTTGCTTGTTCTTCCTCCAAGGGTCGTCAAACTCGCTGGAAGTCATCTCACAATTCTCGAGCAGCGCTCGCAGGTATCTACGGTGGCAGCTGCTGCAGACGCTTGTCTGTCCACTCGCTTTAACAGGCCCTGACTGTCACTCACTACACTATTGACAAAGCAGGCCGCACCGGGATGCTTGACACCATAAGGCCTGGAAAGGCTCACTTGACCTCTGTGGCCTATGGCGATACACCCTCAACNTCTGCTGAGAGGGGCAGGGCAGGGCAGATGAGGTGGCAGAGGCATTGACGACTGCTTTGGCGCTGTCGATGCGTGTCTCAAACAGCTTGACGGCCATCTGCGCAATACAGAATGAAGGTGAGCAGTCAACCCGCTACCAGAGATTGTGATTGTAGCTGACATGACATTCGCTGCTGCCAATTGCTAGTGGTTGTTTAGCTTGACTGCGACAAATGCACCACAAATGCACCAACAAGCTACNCTGAGGGAAGCACCGCCAAGTTCAACTCCACGCGGTGACCGTGTCTTGGGCGTCCGGTTTGTCACATTGCATGTTGAGGGGTCCCTCCTGAATCCCTGCACATGTGGCGGGGCCTGGCGTACGCAAGCAAAAACCGGTTCGCCAGAGTCCTCTGACACCCGTCGGGCAGCATGTCGAACTTCCGCACACTCCACTTGAAACCGCCGAGGCGCACTCTCGCTGCGCTTGTCACGACAGGCACTTTGTCGGTGAGCCAGTCTGTTGCCACTACCACTGATCCNGGGCTCTTCACATGCATGATTGCAACCCACACAACTCGCCACCCTGAGCTGACCACGGTTAGCCTGCATCCTGGCTGCTCTCTATATATTAGCTCATGGCATTCTTTTGCAACAAGCTGCTGTGCACATCAGAGCTGCCAAGCAATAGCTGCAAAGAGCTTGCTTCTTACTTTAGGTCGCGGTTCCTTGCTCCCCTGTTTGCAAACAAGGTGTTGCATCTGTTGGGGTAGCACACCCTGTCATAAGAGCATGACAGCATCAGTACCGTACACTCTGCTTCACACAACTGTGTTGCAAGGCTTCCTGAGCCAGGCAGGACCTGCTTGCTGTGAAAAGCTATGCTGGGAGCCGCTCAGTAAATTTACGCGAGGGTCAGTTGCTGAGTGAATGCTCATGCGGTCACATCGAAAACATGTGATGTTGATGTAGGTACACAGGAGATGGATGTGAAGAGTGCACCTCCGGTTGGGTACGGTCTCTGTCTGGGAAATGCATCCCATACACCCCACTGCTGTATCAAAAGACGCTATGGCAAGCACACCTTGCTAGCATTGCACCAGCCCTAGCCCCGCTGGCTGGGGCCTTTCCAGAATTAGCCCCAGCCCCTGTGCTTGGGGCATTGCCAGGTCCAGCCCCAGGTCCAGGCATGACTGCCCTGCCAAATCAGGCAATGGTCCCCGGTTCAGATGTAGCCAATACATTTGATGGGGGCTTGTCAGCTGGACCAGCAGCTNGTACTGGCAACACATGCATGCATCAACTGGTGTCATGTTTAGACATCTGCAATTCCATGTACAACAAACAGGCTGAAGACACGATCAAACCCTGGCAGGTGCAGCATAAAACGCTTATATAGTAGTACCCTGCAGCACCCTGACTGTTTCGCTAGCTTGACTCCGGGGTTTGGTTGGAATCAGCTACTTGCCAAGGTGTTTGCAGAGCGGCTGACTTGCATCTAGAGATATGCACCCTGGATGCACGTGCACTGTCAGTAACGTGGTCGGCTAACACNTGTGAACCAGATGAGGTTGCAATTGTGACCAGCTCTACAACAGCCTGGTTTCAGGTAGGCCCACCTCCCTGTGCCTTGCAAGCCACACTTTACAACTGCATACTAGTCACTGATCTGATCGCCACACTTATGCCGACTCAGTTCTTTAGGGTCAACACAGTCAGTGTGCTAGACGTGCTGAGGTACCTTGAGCAGTGAGCCTTGTGCTGCAGGTATTTGGAGGCTTGAACTTACAGGCAGGCGATGTAATCCTGACATCGCTCACGGAGTATGGCTCCAACTATTTGGCATATCTACAGGTCTGCCACTCCTTGGCATGTGGCACCATGCATCTGTTTGCAAGCAACCTTGATAACAATGGCCTCTGCTAGGCATGCGTAATTTTGGTAGGCAACATCATCAGGCTGTGTGTAGCATGTCGTCACCACAACTGTAGAGCTGCCCAGATTTAGACTTACAAGCCCAGATGTTGACAGTAGAACACCTTGTGCCGCACACTCATTATGGCTCTGTCTGCTATGCTACGCGTGTCTTCACTGGCGCCACGCACATGGCAACATCAGCACTCAGTTAGCCACAGCTGTGCAGACAATAGCTATACAAAGTGTGTCCAAGCTTGCATTCAGCCACTATCACTGGGCCCAGGTGCAATGTGTAGTTGTTTGACAAGGCAGCAAATAAGCAAGTAAGAATCCTTGTGGTCTGTTTCATTACAACCTGCTTCATATCTGTAGGCTGTGAAACGACATCATGTCAAGATTGAGGTCATACCTGAAGATGAAGAAGGAGACATAGATCTTGCAGCTTTAGAGCACATGATAGCCACCGCAGATAACAAGCCTGCTCTCATTGCCATCACACAGATACCCACAAGCTCAGGTAACATTGCACAGTTAGTAATACTCAGGCTGATTTGAGTGCTTGTTGTAAGTGCTGACTCAGATTGCCTGGTTGCCAAATCCTGCAGAGGAAGTCCTCTGTCACACTGTGCCAATGCCATAGCCATTGACGCCAACAACAGCATGGTCATAAAGAACAATAAGCTTTTAAAAAGCATGAAGCTGCTTTATAAACAGCTTCATGTGTGCAATGCTTGCAAAGCTGTTCTGTGTCACACTGCCTTTTGAGTATCATCTGCATCACCACACGCAAACTTTTGCGGAACATGCTTCTTGTCAGAAGCAGGCTGTGTAACTACNTGTTGATACAGGTCACTATGCTGATCAGCTGTGCACAGATTGTGAACGCACACACACCTTCAGGCAAGGGTCCCAACAAGGTCAAGCAATACCTGGTCGTGGTGCGCTTAGACTGTTTAGAGGGCGCCTTACTCATGGGCCCATAGGCTGGTACCTTCGATGCTGGTTGAAGCCTGTCAGCATCGATGACTGGCTGCCCTGGCATAGCCGCGCCCAGGTACCTGCACATTGCCATTGTGCATGACCACAATGTAGCTGCAGTGTTTGCAGAAGCCGTGAGGGTCGCATAGATGCATGCATGCATGATGTTGGGTCCAAATAAGGAGCTGGTGCTCATATGCTGTCTTCCCACAGGTGCCAAGGAATGCTTTCTGAGATTGAATGTACTGCTGTTTGCTGACTTGACCGATGTTACCTATATGACGCATGTGCAAATTTTGCAAGTTCACTAGCTTGACAGATAGTAAGCTTTGTTGCGGCTTGTCGCATGATACAACAAGTGTTGTCAAAATGAAAAAGAAGGATCATGCCATAATTAATTGGCACCAATCGCTCTGCAGCACGCAACCTAGCAGCTTTGTCCAGGGGGGTGCTTAGTGCCATGGCACATGCAGCAGTGATGCATTAACACACCTAGCAGCTCCAGGTATAGATTTGGAAGCCCGTTCAGCAATATGCTGCATCTCTTGCTGTGAGTGTTTCTTCACTGTAGGAACTTTGGGCACCAGTCTTTCGCCGCCTTCTGTCATCTTGGGCGCATTGCTCGCACCTGCAGATGGAGCAACGATGTCGCTTGCAGTTCGTCTACAGANTCCCGCTTCTGCACAGCATGGGCATACAGCCGCTCTGCTGCCCTGCAGTTGGCACAAAAGCTGATTCACGGGTTCAGACATGCTGACCTGAGGCCGAGTGCTCTACTCATGCCTGGCAAGCTGATTTAGACAAACCACAGCACCAATAGCATAGCTAGAGGCTGGCAAAGGTCAAGATGCAGTAAAATGTACTAACAAGCCTGAGAGCTCATCACCACCTTGTGAATTCTGAACTTGTGTGAGCATGCCACTATCTATGCATTGGCTCTATGCCTTGGTAGCATGTGCAGCCAGGGACAGATGGTGCAGTAGCCATANTTGCCCGCACACATGATATACACATGAAGATTCCTCTCTCAAGTACTAGACTGCAATGTAAAATTGACCAATTCAGCACACAAAATTTTTCAAAACTACATCAGCACCTATACTGGTCCCAAAATGAAGCCTGACAACACCCTGTGAGCACCCTCTACAAAATCTAAGGTAAGCAGCATATGAACTTCAGTCTGGGGAGATCAGTACAGTGATAAGTTATGCTTAAGTGTCGGCTTGGTGTCAGACTGCAGCATGTTTGTGACATTCCTTGTTCTGCCTGTGAGAGGTGCATCTGATGCTTCATGCAGATTCAGGGATGGTCTTACATGCATNCCTGTGAACGACATTGCTGTTGCCTCCATGCATCCTGCTGCTCGCTACAACTTTGACTCTATGCAATCACAACAGGATTCTATGTTGATACTGTATTGAGTGAAAGTAGCGAAGGGCTGCCTGCGTAGTAAGAAAGCGTCATATGTCATTGCGCATACATGTTCAATTCACTACACCGGTCTTACGTCACATTCAAGACATGACGCATGCCTTGGACTCACAGTCAATAGCTGAGCAACACACTGTGCTCATACACCTTAAAAATTGGTCACCCAGCTTAGGCATAGCAGGTGCTGCAGATGCATTGACGTTTGAGGAGATGGCAGGTGCTGTCTGCAAAGAGGTGTATGCAGAAACACTTAGGGGCATCATAATGGCTTGCCAGCGATATAAGGATGAGCTGTTGGAAGCTTGCCTGGAGCTTCTGCTGTCAGCGCCTACCACAGTCTTATCTACTCAGGTGAGCTGCTCTGCAATGCACCCAACTGCTGGTGCATTCCTTCACCTTGTTGTCCTACAGGTGAAGTTAACTTCTCCCATACACTGCTGCTTTCATGCTACATGCTGCGTGGCCTTCTCACCTCGCCAGCACTGCGTGTATACGCAGCAGCAGCTATAGTATTGACTTCTCTGGTTAGCTGCCTGGATGCGTACACATGCAAAACCTAGTTAAGTCTGCTCCTCAAACAAGGTACTCAACTCTGTGTGCAGCAACCCATCTGTTTGTTCTGCCTTGCACCTCAGGCCATGCTTGCAACAGCAATATTGCCCAGATTCGTCCTATCAGGTACAAGTACTACAGAGGCGAAGATACCATGACCTTGTTCATAACATGGCATTGCAACTGCTGCAGCAGCATGCGTCAATGCGTGCAAAACGTGATCAAGTATTGTATGAAGGAATGAATGCTTGTCTCTCATGCAGTGCTCGTTTTGTTATGCAGACAAGCAGAGTGCCTCTTGTGGAGGGTCCACAAGCTGTGAAAGCATACATCTGACGCACAAGAACATCAATTGCAGTCATTAATGAACCTGTCTTGTAGGAGTTGGTAAGCCCACTGCAGACAGCTTTGGGTCTGGGCCTGCAGTACCCTCCCCTGGCTACAGCAGCCATGTCTGCTCTGGAAAGGTGGGAGGTGGAGCAGCCACAAGCNTCGATGTTGCTGTGACAGCTGCTCCTGTGTTGGAGGCATCCAGGGTTAACAGCAAGGCAGACCTAGTGCCCTCCTTCGGTTCCAGCTCCCCCTTGCTGCCTGCTGATGCCTACAGCAGCTTTCAGGTACCTCAAAGCCATACTGTTGCCTGCTACAGTGCTGGTATGGCCTCACATGCTGCATTGCTGTGGCTATTGTGTGTAGGCTTTGAAAGGCTTTTTCCTGCTACATGATCACTGCATACTTCATCATATGGCTGCAGGCTGAATGTTGCATGTGCAGTGTTGCGAGCCACATATTGCATGTTGACTGGTGCTGGCAAACAGTCATACGTGATGTGCTGGATTTGTTAAGCTTGATGCTACCAGAGTTCTTGCAAAGCAGAATCCGCAATGAACACATCGTTTGTGAATTTGCAATGAATACATCGTTTGTAATGTGCACATTGATGTAGGACTCTATGGATGCTGAAGTTGNCAATGCTTGCTGACTGATGGTGTGGTCTGTGCCAGTTCTCCAAATGTTAAGCTCATGAAACATTGAGGCAACCCAGTCTGGAAAGGATGACCACTGCACGCATACACATGTCAGCTCTCACCAACTCAGCGCTAAACCAGCAACAAGCATAGTGCCATTCTCGCTGAGCTGCAGACTGAGTCAATGCCACTGACGCGTAAAGATCATATGCAGGTTGGGGCTTACACTTGTGGTGCTACTGCTGGCTGCAGCTGCTGCATGCTGACTTGAGGGCTGCTGATGTAGAACTCGTGATGGGAGAACATGATGCTGCTGTTCACTCTGCATGAGAAGGGAGGCTTTGTGCTGGTCCAATGCCTGTTGCAAAAGCTCTGGCAATGGAGATTGTGCACTGGGATCACTGTCTGCGGCGGTGCTCTGAGCCTTTGGGAATGCAGCCAAGGTGAGCCAATGCAAGACAGTGTCTTGCTTGACTGTGCAGAAAAACGAGACTGTAGCTGTCTTTGCATTTGGCTGTCGCAGTCTGTACTTGATCTGTGCGAGTTCCTCACTGGTCAATGCATATTGCCGAGTTTTATTGATAATTATGTATGGGGACTGCGGACTGGACTGCTGAATAGAGTGTATACCATCAAGACGTTCATGCAGGTTCTGTATATCAATCCAGCTTTTGTATCTCAAGCCCAAAGTGTCTGATGCTGTAACTGAGAGGTTGCTGAATATGTGGATCTGGTAGCTTGAGCCCACTTGCACCTGCTGTACATGCGATATGCTATGCTGCGCAGGATTGATTGTGGGAGCATGTAGGTATGCGTAGTAGTGGTTCCAGCAGACATCAAGCTCAACCTGCTGGGAGGGTAATGCATCCCCCTGCCAGGAAGCAGAAGCGGAGTGAGTGTGGCAGGGCAAGACACAATGTCAGCACAGCACACTAGGTTTGCTTTGCACGTACTGAGACCACGCTGGAGATGCGTTGACGCAGAGGACCATTCTTGGCGACTCGAGCGGAATACACTAGCCTGCCGCCAACTCCCTTGGGACGGGTGTCCACGACTTCGGTACTGAAGGCAAATGCCCCAGACTGAAAGCATGCCGCTTGTGGTAGGTGCTGCNTCGTGTGATATGTCTCACCCTGGTACAGCTGCTGCAGGCGCAACCTGACTGGCTTGCTCCCAGGCACTGAACGCACCTTGTGCTTGCTGAGGCAACAACCGCTGCCCCAAACTAGCACCAGCCCTCCTGAGGGCCATGATCGATGCGGCGCAGTTGCAGCCGGTCAATCGGTACGCGCGGCTTTGCTACAGTCGTTCACCAGATCAACCGAAGCAAGCTGCGGTTTGACAATTGGCAATTTGGCTCCTAGCGAATTCCTTTAATGTAGCTATTTCGCGGGTTCCAACTTAAACCGGAAGCTTTTCACTGCAAATGACGCCCGCAAGGCAGACCCTCGCAGCAGTCAGGGGCGCTCAGCGATCACTTCTATGTCGCTTGCTCGTCGAGTGTGACCTGCCAATCCTCGCAACCGCTTGTTGTCGGTCATGATCTCGGCTTGACCTATCGATCACTAACANGGTATGAGCTGTGCCAGCTTGCAGATGCATTCACAGCTTTCAACAGGCAACCATGCTTATGCCTTGGCAGTGTGAACTTCTGTTTCTGCATGCCTTTGCAGTGCNAACAGCCAATACGGCTACCACTAATTGGGATGCCATACCGCAGACTCGCGTCAGTGCGGAGCAAACAATGCAGCGCTCCGATGGGATCTGCGCAGACGCAACGGGACGACTGTGCTCGTGAAGAGATGCAACGCAACACCGTTGCGGCTAAGGTCCTAAACGCATGCACACAACGCATGCACCGCCTGCACGTGGAGTCCACATGACCCCCCATGATGAACATTAAACCCTAGGATTACTGATTCGACAGTTATGGCTGGCACTGATGAGTCATCATGGTGACAATCGTAGTCTGCCATTGCTTATGTTGTGGTCGTTACCCTATGTGTACTGATGCTAAACAACCGGCTAGGTAACTTTCCAGATGCCATCACAGTCATCATTGAAGCAGCACTTACTGTGCTTGTGGGCCTGCCTGTGCCATTTTGTTTTGAGGCTGTTGCCGACACATCTGCCTATCAGACAACACAGACAAATATGTTATCGTACAAGATGCGCAATGATGTCAAGCCACCATGCCTTGCTGACTGCTTTACAGATGCAGCAGTATCTTAATCTGCATGCGCGAACACTCATGAAGCAGTGCTGTCAAACCGAGCTGCTTGTGTTCGACAGGTCATGTTTGCAATNTGCCGCAGGAGCAGTCACCAGCTTCATGTGTATCTTGCTAGGCAAGGACGGCTGCTTATTGTTGCTGGCAGCTTGGCTTGGCAGGTGACCCATGGTTGCATCTGGCCCGGTAAGGCTTGGGGATCTTTGCAGAAACTTGGCGTCATCGGTCAAAGATGGCGAGCAGTCTACAGCACAGCAGCCCTCTGGGGAAGATGAGATGGGACCCAGAGATGATGTAGGGGTTGCAAAGGGGTCACTGCTAACACTGAGCAGTTGGCTGTCAGCCATGGTATTGCTTAGGTCCGAGAAACGACGCTGAGACAGATCAGTACCCCAGCACAACGCCTCTGCGCTGTGCGTAGGTGTGTGTGGCGGCACTTGTGTCCAGTCTGTCAAGGGTGCGTCGGCAGCAGCCTGAAATGGCGAGGGAGGCGCAGGCGTGGCTTCAGAAAACACGTGGACAGGTAGCTGTGCNCTATTGATGTGTTGCCTGTAACAGCAACACCATTCACAGTAATCAGTCAGAGTAGTATTCAATTAACAGTCACAATTCAGTGTCTGCAGGCCATCTTGAGGATGACCGCCACACTCAGCCTTGACACCAGCATCTCAAACAAATACACACGCACACATGCAATGAAACCTGCAAGGCTGCAAGGAGATTGCTTTCCTGCACCAAAAAGCAAGCCCACGCAAACATACAGGCAACCAAGAACCCACAAGTGCAAAAGCAAGAACTTCATGATAGGTATGAAATGAGGACACCCTTGCCTGGGTCGTACACCCTGTGTGAGTATGTCACATGCTGTGCGTCACAAATGCTCGCGGCCTCAGACATGCTCACGCCTGACTGCTAAACATAGCTGCAGCAGCTGGTAAATCCTGCATGTGCATGACCTGTCATGGCAGACTCGAGCAAATCGAGATCTGAGCTACCAGCTTGTCGTGATGCGACGCGGTTGCGAGCTGNCACGGGCCTGGCAGCAGCAACAATGTAGCCTCAAAGTTGTACAGTGTTTCTGTACACGTCACCACGGTCAGATCCTACCTTGCCTTGCACAGCATGGTAGTGATTCAAACGTTCCAGAGTATTGCTCGTTCCACACAACTTGATCCTAGTGTGGCAAGCTATGCAGCATCAGCAGTCTCTTGAACAAACCTGTTTGAACCTACAAATGGTGTAATATCACATGAAGGAAGATCACAGCAACGCCTCTATGACTAACAACTGGCTGCGCAGCAGTCATGTCTGGCTTGGTCATGAGCTTTAAAACACAGCAATGTCACCGCGTCCTTCGCATGGTCTCCTGTAGCATTCATGCATTTGTTGCTTGAAGAACCATTTGGCCTTGAGCAAATCAATTTTGCAACATTCAGACTGCAAGATTGAGATTACTGAAACTTGTCTTGCAGGCATGATGTTCCGAAAGGAGCCATTCTTCTATGGCCATGACAACTATGATCAGCTTGTCAAGATTGCCAAGGTAAGTTTCTGTTGCATATTGCAAAGCCAACACCACATGCTGTGCTACAGCTCTTAGCGCTGTGTCACTGACCCCTGGAATTCAGTAGCTGATTGTACCACAGCACAACAAATTACGCTAAGCTGGCATAACAGAGCTGCAAGTCGTCATGACATGTCTGCAAGTCATTGTCACACCTAAGCTTAGATTGCCTTTGTAGGGCAGCTTTTGTGCGGTACTAGGCAATGAGTCATGTAGTCTGGTGTGCTGTCTGTCTATGCATAGGTTCTTGACCTTCGCAGTGAATGTTGCATGACTGTAGCTTCACTTCTCGGGGCCCCAACAAGAANAGTTGCATACTCTTCTTTTGCTGCTGTTGTCTGAACTGCACTGCTTCCGGCACCATGAGGATAGGTAGGAAGCGATTCTGTGCCGCAATTTCAAGCTCTCTTATGTGGTCTTGCAACAACTCTTCATGCAGAGCTTCACCTTGCCCTGTACCGAAAGAGCTGGACATCTCAGATTAAGCAAGCTGGGCAGGATATAAGTCTGCTTGATCTTGATTACTCTAGCCTTCCTCAGTGCAGCACAGCAACCTCAGGCATTATGCATAGGTGTACATGACATCTTTCTTCTTCACCAATGAGACCCACATAATGGCACAACGCAAATATCATCTGGTACTTTTCTGCTTCCACCTCTTGTCTGTAGCCAGCAAGGTGAGGCTAACACGCTCAGCATGTAGTAGCACATCAACACCATCATTGCTGACGAAAAAGAGTCATGCAAGCGGTGTCAACATGTCATGTGCAAGCCATTTCATGCACATGTGAGGCATTGACCTGGCGGGGCGTGAAGCATCTTGAAGAGGCCATGCATCAGAGCAAGCTGCTAAGCACAGCCTGGCACAGCACAGGCCTGCAGATGCCTTGTGCAGCTGGGGTGAATGCCAAGCTGGCGGTGTATGGGACCTCCAGTTGCCTAGCAGCCTGCCAGAAGAGCCAATCACAAATTCGGCCACCTGCATCAGACCTGCTGGACATGCTGAGGCTGCTGACTGATCAGATTATCTTGGGTAGCCACAAGTCCGCTATTCATGACATCGAGCTGCTGAGCGTGCATGCAACAGCATGCTGTACCTGCAGAATGGACCCCCAGCGATTGGGGTCCATAGCTGCCTTCGGCTCCTTGGTCAACTGTCTCACTACTTGCCCTGTCTCTGTCTCATCAAGCATGCCTGACCCTGCAACAGCACCACTCAGTGACTTGCATGCTCTCATAAAGAGCATGCATGATGTGTACTTCAGAACAGATGCGGGTGTTGACTTGCTAGGAAGGGTGTGCTGAAGTTGCTGTGCATGGGGGAAATGTCAACTCAGGAGTGCAGGTGCCCATCATGGATGCAAGGGCCGGGTGTATTTGATATCTCGGCAGCATATTGCAGATTTGCTGACAAGCACTGATTTGGGGCACAGCCATCAGCAACATTTCTTTCCGTGTGATGTTCAAACAGTGACCAGACAAGCAATATATGAGGCGCCAGGCAAATGCAACTGCTGTCTTTGCTGTGGTGACTTGTTGCAATGCATCTGCGATACTTGTAACACACACTGCCTGCCGTCTGCAGAACTGTGCCAGGGATGAAAGGTCATGGAAGTTGCAAGCTGTGAGCCTTCTGTACATACACATTGCAGCCGGTGGGTTGATACTGTTTTACCATCGTGTCTACATACTGGCGCCCTTGTTTCCAGTGTAAGACTAGCAGGAATGCGTGCTAATGCTCAACAAGGGGATTCATGCCATCTATTGTACTGCACAACTGCCATGCACTGCAGCATGACTCACCCTGTTGATTGCTTGCATCACCCCAGGCGTCACCAGCTCCCAATCTTTGTTCTTCTTGGCTGCCACCTGTTCCGTCCCCACTAGACAAGCCGTTACTGAGCGTGTCACTGCTGGTTTCAGCTGGTCCAGGTTGTTGCCGGCGTCCCGACCCTACAACATGCCTAGGTGCTCAACTTTGGCTACACCCTTGCGCCACCACACACATGCAGACCACCCTGATCGGTGGTGAGTCTGCTGACATGTTCATGACAGGTACTTGGAGGCCACCCCTTGGTGTAATCATGCAAGGATAGGCTTGCTGCATGACACCGTGCCTAGCAGACGTCACTGTGGACACACCTGAAAGAGGGGCAAAGCAGGATGGACTTTCCAGATAGGAGGGAGGGGCTGTCTCCCACTGAGACAGCAGTTCAGGCAAGACTATCCAACAGACATATGGGTGGTTTGGTCAGCATGGACGACTAAAATGCACAGAAGTATGTGGTGGGGTGCAAGAGAACTTACCTCGATCNTGTCCACCACATGCACACACTTGACCACAGACAGACACATGCAAGACTCTACAATGCATGCTGTGCANCTCATTGAGTCATGCTGTGCCAGGAACATCCAACAAGCAGAGAGCAAAAGCTTGATGGTGCTGGCATGTCAAACGCAAACACTCAGCATACATGTACGTTGAATGTTGCCGATGATGTGTTTTGCCGGCATACCTTGAAAAGTGCCTGCCCGTGCTGGGCCGGGATGTGCGGTGGTACGGGGCCAGAGGCAACATTCTGTGGCGAGTAGGNAGTACAACTTAGCGAGTGCACACTGCTGGTGCCAGTCTGCCCTAACAGTCCAGGTGATGCTCACCGAGCAGCTCCAACAGCGGCTGAGTTGCCTGGCTCAAAGTGTCCATGATCTGACAAGTGAGCTCAAGTATGTTGATGCTGTCAGGGTCAGCCATAGGGGTATCAATGTTGTCCACATCGAGCACTTGCTCCCTGTTGATGATCACCCTCAGCAGGTCCTGCCCGTTTGCAGCGTGGCCGTCTGTGAGTTTGGCAAAGAGCTTCAATATGAGATGAAGCTCATGGTGGGCTGACTGAGAAGTGATGGCCTCCATGCTTTGCTGTGTCATCAAGCCCTGCAAGGTAGTACATGCCACTGGATGCAATCAAAATTGAACCTGGCTGCTGTGATGCATTCCTGTTCCATGTTTTGCTTCACCAGCCATATTGCTAGGCTGCCATTGTACAACAATTCTGCTGGAAACCAAGTCGCCGACAGCTTGGCACCTTGTGACTGCAAACACCATGCAAGCCCAGCTTGTGCAATTGGTGTGAAGACTGCCATGCATGGAGGATGCTGTGCACCTTGCAAAAAGCATTCTACGCCGCCCTTCCNTGCTGACTGTGCTGGCAGCACTTGAAGCACTGCATTTTGCAGGTCACTGTCACTGATCAGGTAGAAAGGGTCCCAAAGCCTGACTGTATCTGCATCATGAGCAATCAGGGCAGCGTGATAGTGCTGAAGCCTGATAATAAAGAGTTGTACGGGTTTCAGACAGAACTGTATTGTGTTGCAAGCACAAACAAAGTGGCACTGTGAGGTANGAAAATCAGAGTACATACTGCCAAGTGTGCGCATGTAGTCAGTAAGTTTGACGTCGCTCATTGCACCAGTGCCCTGCTTGTGAGTGTTGCAGCAGATGAAAGCAACAACACAATGCTTGAACCTACAGGTGGTGTCATCTGCGCACCTGCTTATGCTTTTCAACACCTTTATTGTAAACACTCCTGCTGCACATCTGTTCTGCTTGTGTGTCCAAAGAGGCTTGGCATTTGGGGTGCCTGCCTTTGGGAACATTCCAGCTGCATGTGCATGAGAAGCTGGCTCAAACACAGGATCTGTTGCAAAGCAAGCTGTGGCACCGGCAGGCATGCATGACAGATCAGGATCCCATGTTAGCTGCTGTGGTGACCCGACTTCCTCCATTGCTTTGTGATCTAACAAAGCAACGGAAACAACTGCTTGCGCTAGAAGTGCACAGCATTGTGACCCTGTCCTNGCACAGCCCTGCTCATTGTGAAGGATAGCAGACAGGCTCAGCATGCAGCAGGAAAGCAAAGCACGGACCTGCTCGTTATGAAGCATAGCAGACAGGCTCAGCATTAGGCTTACAAGCAAAGCACAGACCAGCTTAGTACACAAAATAGAAGCACAAAGCATGCATGGTACATGGCAGCCGGTCATACTTGCTGAAAAGCATCACGATCGAGCACGCCAAAATGCACTTGACATTGGCAATGTGAACAAGTGTGTGTGTGTGTGTGNAGGTTTTGCTGTTTGGTGCAGTGCAGCTGACAGTTTGAGTGCATCTCTACTGTATGACGTCATGTGCATTTGCCAAATTTGATGTATACAACAGCACAAGCTTGTGCAGGCAAACCTTGGGAGGGCTTCTGCAATAGAAGACTCATCAGACAGATCCACCTCCTGGAGGCGCAAGCGCTTTGACTCATCACCCTTTATGAGCTCAAATCTCTTTGCAAACTCAATGCCTGATTGAGCCTCAGCAGCATCTGTCACACCTGCAGCAGAGGTGCCAGGCATTAGTGGGGCACGTGGCGTGTAACANGCTTCTCTGATGGTGTTTGCACTGCGATTTCTGGCAAGGCCGCACCTTCCTGATCCATCTAAGCTGATGAGCAAACAGAAGGCTCCGGTTCTCGATGTCACTGATCAACAAGCACGACCTGTGCGGCTGTGAGCCACAGATCGAAAGACACAAATGCTCGTAACTCAAAAGGCGTCTGCCAGGACTTGTGCTGTGTTTGATGCTCAGGCGGTTTTTGAACTGTCAGNACCACAGTGATTCATGCAACAGCGGGCTGATTGGTCTTGGTCTTACTCAGACCATCAGTCTCCAGCTAGCATGAGCAATGCTGCGAAGCATCACTGGCAGCAGCAGCAACCTCAGTCACCTGGTCATACGATGCAGCATCAGCAAATACTTGTAGAGCAGCATTAAGTGCCCATCAAGTTGTGNGCATGCCATATACTTACCAGCAATGTTTTGGCCCAATCTGCTATATACTTTTCGCAACTCCTGCGTCGCGACACGGATGCTTGCTCTTCACTGAAATCATGAGCATATACCGTACGTTTGCAAACTACGCGCGGGGTGGACCTATTTTATCGGCACCTCGGTGTTTATGAAGCGGGCACCGCATGCATCAGCATACCAGCGGTGCTTCGACCTGCACAGCTGGACTGCTCGGACCCTGAGTCCTGTTGACGACAGTGTCCATTTCGCATTTCAAGTCCGGTCGCTGGGTATTTTGACACCCCGGCGAGCTTGCGGTATGAGGCCAGGCGGAGGTGTGCACGTCGTGATCAACAACGCAGACGCTGCAGTACAACGCAGTGACAGAAGCAGCACGCAGCGTGCTGATGACTACAGAAAGTAAACACGCGTGATGATCTGCCGNGTACATAGGATGAAAACAGGACTCTCAGTATTCTTCAAGCACAACTATTTCTAGGAGTACACAGCAGCTCATTGAGCTTGACTGGACCAGACCTAAACTTGACATTCGGCAACCTGTACTCTGCCTGGCAAACACATCTAGTCATGCGCAACAGCGACGGCTATGCACCTCAAGGTATAACACCGAATTACGAACAACCTCCAGCTGCATTCAGCCAAAAAAGACTTTGAATGAAATGACTAGTGTACAGGGGCTTCAGCTAGTAATGCTTAATCTCCATAGACCTTGATGTCTTGCAACACACAAGCTCATAAACGTGGCCTGACACAACAGTCACTAATCAGACTCATGAATCACAAAATAATGACATCAATACGACACAGAAGGCAGGCCGCTACGCTGTTTGGCCCAGTTATAGTTTCAGTCGTTGAATCGCACTGCTCCAACATTGAGCACAAATGCAAACGTCGCCAACATGGAGCTGATGATCAGCGTGAAGCTGATCACAATCACCTGTAGCAGTCACATTGCAAAGGTTGGAATCAAGCTGTGTGTGGTGAGGGCCACATATGCAGCAAACCTTCAGTATGGCAAGATTGGACNTAAGCCACAGCCTAAGCCAGAAAGCAAAAGTAGACCTAAGCAAAGCAGCGAGCTGGGTGTGGAACCAAGCTGGAATCATGTGCCGCTTGAAGCCCTTGTGCGTAAATCATCCCCTATCGCAATGAACCCCAAACAGCAGTCACAGCCACAGGAGCAGCCTGCTGAGCCGCAGGTACACGCAACGTTGTGCAGTCTTGCAAACACGGACCGTCCGGTGCCTGCTCTACTGTACGCATGTGCTATATCACAGTTCTCAAGTATTACTGTGTTTGTGAGTTGTGTGCTCATCCTGCTGTGGTGAGCACATGGCAGCACCCCGTATAGAGCCTGCTTGGCTGATACCTGCTCAAATTGGTTCGGAACAACAAGCTTGCTCACTGTATGCAGTGCCTTGCTGCTATACCTGCTGCGCCCTTACAAGAGCATAATGTGTAGTTGATGAATCAGGTGCAAGCAAAACCCCCAAAGACAAGCTGCTTGCTCATCCACTTTCCCACACAAGCAGTGCCTTTCCAGTCTACCTGAACCTGTGCTGATGAGAGCATCTACCTCGTGCATGCAAGCAAATCAGCATGCTTGGTGCCCCTGTGTTACTATATTGTGTATTTGTCCTCAGCTCATGGTGTATTTGTCCACAGCTCATGGCATATGTTTCCACGGCTCATGGCAGAGGTCCCTGTGCAGGGGCCTGCTTGGGGTGGAACTGTGCTGGGAAGCTCTCCACCAGCAGAAGGGGCAGTGCAAGGTGGCATGCCCAGCTTGAGAGACATCCAGGCTCAGCAGCAGCAGGTGCGCGAGAGCTGCAGCAGGAGCTTTGGTGCAGCTGGCTCCTCCCCTGGCAGTGCCGGCCGTGATGGCTTCAGCTCCNATACACATGGCTGCAAGTCTGCATCTATGTCAATCCTGTATGCACAGTTGACTTGCATCAAAGGAAAGCAGTAGGGATGGGTGAAGCAGCACACCCTTGATCTCTGTTTGAGCCAGGTATGCATGTCATGGCTGTATGTCGCATGAACTTGCATCAAAAGAAAGCAGCAGAGGTCAGTGAAGCAGCACACTCTTGATCTCTTCCTGGGCCGGATATGCATGTCATGGCTGTATGTTGCGTGGACTTGCATCAAAGTAAAGCAGTAGGGATGGGTGAACCGGCACATTCTTGATCTCTTCTTGGGCCGGATGTGCATGCCATGGCTGTATGACGCATGGACACAGTCTCACCTTGCGGTTGAGCTCCTGCTGCTTGTCAGTGAGCAGGCGCTCGGCAGCGTGCAGGGAGTCCTGGCACTGCTGTATGCGGTGCGCGGCAGCTTCAGCATGCATGCGTGCCTGCAAAGCCTGCTCTTCCAGCTTCTCTGCTTCAGCATTCTTCAACCGCTGCTCAGCTATTAGCCTGTAAGACATAGCTCTTGCTTCACGCCATGGCAGGATGGCACTTTTCAGTTCAGTCCTGCCTTTATTCAGGAAGTTGCATCTATCCATATTTGTGCGGTGTTTCTTATGTTAAGATGCACAGTAGCAGCCTGCAGTGTCTGCAGGACAGGTGCTACAGAGAAGTTGCTTAGCAGCATGGCTAGTAACTTGCATCTTGCCTGCCATCTTGCCTTGCTATTTATGTTGCTCTGTTTTGGGATTTAGCTGCTGACTTACTGGGATTCCCCCTGAACTTCAGTGACGGTACTTCTTTTGCCAATTACATTGAACAGTGTCTTAACAACAGGACAAAACACATGAGTTTGTTAGCCAAATGAACACAGGACATGGCTGTCCTGGGTCCAACCTGGTCTGTAACACAGCATCATAGCCATCATGATCCCACATAGTAAAGGCTACCATGCTGGGGCTATGCCTCAATGATTTGCGTAAGGGCAATTCACTGCATGCCTTGACATATGCATGCTTGGTGCATTGTGTTTGCAAGCTCAGAAGGCAACAGCGTATCAAAGTGGATGCATGACATAGCAGCTGAAATGTGGGCAAGCATTCTACAAGCCAGAATACAGACCTGCTCAGGTCCTGCGATGCTCTGTGCACATCTTCTTGAATAGGCCTGAGTGCCTGATCTGCATCTTGATCATTGACACGAAGCTGCTGCAACTGGCGCTGCAGAGCACTTACACCCTTTGCCAAAGAGGATGCCTGGTCCTGCAAAAGATTCAATACTGAGTTGGAATGTCCAGTCCATCTTTGGTCCAACTCAGTCACTTTGGGTGATTCTTTGGCATAGCGAGTATTGGCAGAGCATCAGCACAAAATGCACTTAATATTGCAGTCAAGTTCTGGTGTTTTGTTGCATGCATGCATGCAAGCAGAAGTAGCTTGGTATAACGTGCAAGCTCACCTGCATAGCTTTTACGTATCGCAAGTGCTGGTCCATGAACGTGCGCCTGATGCTCGTTTCACGAACACTTTCAGGCAACAAACTGTTGTACTGCTCTCTTTCCCTCGCTGCACAGGTCGTCGTAAGACCAGGGCCACACTGCACGAAGCGTTTACGATTGTGAGCGACCATACTGTTGGAATCGCGCATGCATTGGCAAGCGCGAACTGCGCGCTGTTTGTGTGCACGACACAACCGTACTGCAAATACCGTACCCGTTGTCGGTTAGCGGCAAGCGCACGTACAGACCTGTTTTGTAACAGAGCCTGTCGAGCAGACTACAACATTGATTAATACCTAAATATGCGCTTCGCTACAAGCGGTAACCTAACAACGACTATAAAGGCTGTGACTGGTACGAGACGACCGCAAAAGCCTTCGTTGTGATGTCGTGAGGCTTCCGGCTGCTGCGTTGCACTTTATCACACCTGCAGCTGGCGTTCGCTCAGTAACGCTGCGCAAACCTCCCGTTGGGAAACGATCGGTAGCTCTACCAGCTCACGGGGACGTTGCCGGCAACCGCAGCATTGGTTTCCGAGCCAATTTAAGGGATTCGTCCTACCATTCTTTCTTTCGCTTGTTTCGCCACAATGCTTCACAACATAAACGCGACAACCTTACAACTTAAGCGCAGCCCTTGTAGCCCCTTACAGACAAGGCCATGCAAGCGCGTGATATATAGCAGCGATGTCTCGCTGGTCAAACCTATTCGGAGGCAGCGCGAGTGACGACCTGCCGGAAACGTTACAGACTACGAGGGGCAACACCGGAGACTCGGCATTCGAAGTGTTCATTGAGGGGGCTCTGACTAGCATATACAATGCTGCCAACGGCAGACACAAAGATCAGCGGCAAATACGCGAGACTTGCAAGAAAATCATTGGTTCGACCATCGTCTGCAGCTTGACGCAGCTTGAGCAGCAATAAGCTTCGCATCTCATCGCAAATTGCGCGCAGATCGGCTGAACGATGACGCGCCTGAGGCTCCAGCCAAAGTCTCGGCTCCGTTATCCCGAGAAGCAGCTGAGGAGGTACGCATGTCGCACCAGCTCTGTCGTCAACGCACAGCGATCCCCACATTCACCTATGTGCGCAGCTCCTGGAACCTTTACGCCTTGCATGCGGCCAAGACGCCCCTCGTCTAGTCGAACCCGCTCTCGCCTGCCTGCACAAGTTGGTAAGCAACTGATCAGCCCCCACTCAGCTGTACAGGGCCTTGCCTTATTTTCAGTTGCATAACCGTACCTGCTGTGTTACAGGTTGCACATGCGTATCTGCAAGCAGAAAACACGCCTGCTGGCCGTCTTGACGATCAAACTACTGTTTCTCAGGTATAGGGTGTGCGCACAGCTAAGGCTTCACTACTCTTGTCAGACTGCTGCTATGTGGTCCTCTCTGCTTGCAGGTTGTTGCGCTCGTCAGCAAATGTGGCGAAAGTCACTCAGAGGCTGTACAGCTTGCTGTCATTCGTGCTTTGCTGACTATTACTACAGCAGAACATTTCATAGTGCATGGGGATAGCCTGCTGCAAGCAGTAAGGACAGTCTTCAATGTTGCTATTGGAAGTGACTCTGCGGACATTCAGAGGACTGCTCGAAGCGCATTGCTGCAGATGCTGAACACTGTGGTTAAGCGAGTGACCACTTACCACCTGGTAGGTGACTCAAGGGACGCATAACAGCAGAGTTTGCACTGGTACATATGCATGCTGTGTATGCAGTGTGCATCATTTAACATCCTGTGCAGCATTGTAAGTGACAACTCCACTCACCCATCAGCTTGATTGTTCAGCAAGCTCTGTTCATATGGCGTATGAGGTTGCAAGCAACCGCATATGCAAGTGTGTGCTGCACAGTGTTAGACAAAGCCTGCAAAATTGCTATGCTGCTTGCACCTGTTGACCCTTCGTGACCTGTAGTCTCATAGAGGCTCTTCGCAAGCTCTGCCTGCGCATGCCAGCGGAGAACAGAGGACATCAGCTGACCTTGCCACTGGAATTCTGCACAACTCTGACTCACAGCCAGATGCAGCAGCACAGTCGCAGGAGCAAAGCTCATCCCAGGATCCACAGTCTGCCAACGCAGATCAGCAAGCCCCAACCCCGACAGCACAGGACAGTGACATCGCGGCAGCNAATGCACGCGGTCGCACGCAAAACACGGAAACGCACGCACCTGCGGTGCGCGTAACCCTGTCGGCAATTAATAGTAAGTAACTAGTCCTTTTGCCCGTCACTGAGTCAGTGTGTAAGTGCATGAGACGACTATGCATATAGTATATATAGTATGCACTATATAGCATGCACTATATAGTATGCACTATATAGTATGCAATATGGAAGGAGTCTATGCGCATGCAGTACCATTGGTCATCCAACATGATCATAGCATAGCTGACATTTGCCATGGCACCCTGAAGCAGTTGCAAGCAGGTAGCAAATATTGTATGGCACTGTACCACACACACAATGTCATGGGTTTGAGCACAATGTCACGTGGAGCTGCCTGTGGCTCGCCAGGCAACAAAGCTGCAACCTCATCAGCAGCTCTGGGATTGTTATACCGGCGCAGATCAACATCACCAGTGTCTGCTCTGATGACCAAGTCAAGCTCTGTGCCATCAGCTGTCTCTGTTGCTGCTGCCCTGAGATGATTGACATAGGGGTTGAGGTCATGCAGCTCTGATTGAAGCAGGGCTAAGATGGGACGGCGCAAGCCGGTGAATATGGACATGCGGCGATCCAGCTGTTCCCCAGCCTGATGGATGTAGATCTGGCTGAAGTTGCTGTTCTGACCTGGCTGTGGCAAGAGAGAGCCTATGCGGTGAAACACTTTGCCCCTGATCTTGAAGAAGGAGATGCCTGACTCAGGCCTCTCTATGTTAGCACCTACAGCATGATGCAAGACAGTCATTCGCACTGCAGTGCAAGGGCATAAACACAAAGAGTTGCACAGCTGCATTTCGTAGATGGACCACCCAATGGCAATGATGTGACGATAGCAAAACATCCAGCAAAGACACAGTTCTGGGCACACCTGTAGAGGCCATGCTGAGGGTCTGGTTGTATCTGCGAGCGTACTCCCTGAAGTGTCTGCCAACCGCATCTGTGCGATTCAGCAGATCAGCCCAGGAGTCAGGGTAAGGGCCAATGGGGTCCAGCTTGACTTTGCCGTTGTAGCAGCAGTTGCCAAAGCCAGGACGGTACCGTGGGGTGTGTGATGACTTCTCACCCAGAAAGTGCCTGGCACCACAGTAGACGCAAATGTGTCGCATGAGGCCGATGCTGAGGCGGCCTGTCTGGCCATCAATTGACATCTGCTTGCGATTGAACATGTGCTCTGAATAGCTGCCAAACGGCTGCCTGCCAATCTTGTACAGAGGTATTGCATTGTGCTGCCTCTCTGCTTCGCGGGCTGCTGCACGGGCTGCTGCCTCCTGGTCACGCTGTGCAGCTGCAGCCACTCTGGCTGCTTCCTGCTGCTCAGCTGCAGCCACTCTGGCTGCTTCCTGCTGCTCAGCTGCAGCATTTCTGGCTGCTTCCTGCTGCTCAGGTCTGGCTGCTGCTTGTTGCCGATGTTGTTCAACTGCTGCGGTTCTGGCTGCTTCCTGCTGCTGATGCTGTTCAGCTCTGGCTGCTACTTCCCGCCGATGTTGTTCAACTGCTGCAGCTCTGGCTGCTGTCTGATGCTCGCGCTGTGCAACTGCAGCAAGTCTAGCTGCTGCCCGCTGCTGATGCTGCTCAGCTACGGCTGCTACCTCCTGCAGACGTGCAAGCCGACGCTGTTCAGCTGCTGCAGCCTTGGCAGCTGCCTGCTGCCGACGCTGGTCCAGCAAAGCCTGTCGCCTGATGTCAGCTGCATCCTGTCTGGCTTGCGCTGCAGCAGCCAGCTGAACACGTCTGGTCGCAGCTGCATCGCGATCGGCTTGTATTGCATGTGCTCGAGCTGCTGCGCCTCGAACTGCAGCCTGTTGGGCCTCAGCAAGCTGGGTTCGCCTGAGGTCAGCTGCAGCTGTGCTGGCTTGAGGCCCGTTAGTGACGTCTCGCAACGGGTCTCTGGCAGGTGCAGAGGGGTCAGGGCCTGCAAGGCTGCACTTGACTCCGACGTGTAAGCAGCCGTTTGCATAGTGGAAGCGCATGCAAAATACACAGGATGGCACCAGTGCAGCACACCTGGCGCCAGGTTCGCCTTGCCTTGCTGCGGTTCTCTGGGCTCTACCGTTGGCTGCTCGAGCCCTTCTGCTGTTTCTTTGAGAAGCTGTTTCTTGGGAAAGCTGGACAGGGCCCTCGCGTTGACGTTTGCGGTTAACCATCAGCCATCTTGGAAAGGGAAACCCACGGCCCCAACAGGAGCCAGGTCATGCTGGGGCTACAAAAGCCTGTTTGCAGCAAGGCACCTGCTGCGGTGCCTAGCCGGACGGCTCAACGTTGCGGCAAGCAGCAAAGTTTGAAATCTGTTGTGAAGAACTGCACGCAAAATACGCAAATGCACGGAGGTTGCACGCAGGTGCACGCAGGTGCACGCAAACCCGGCCGCTGCGCGGCGCGCCAAAACCCTGTAGGAAATTAATAGTAAGTAATTAATAATTAATGTCCTTAGACGGCAACTGTCAAATATTTACATTGTTGGGTAGCTGTCACGGAAAAGCCGCTCTTATTATATTGATATTAGCAATTAGTCATGAGCATAGCTATACACCGAGCGCTCGCCTTTGTAACGAGACTTACACTTTGCTTCCGCTAACTTCTCTCCGCTGCATTACATATACACGTGCATAAGCCTACGTGTGACAGTAGTCATCGGAGCCTTGTCGCTAGGCAACGCTTTCGTTAGTGCTGAAGTAGAATCTTATCTTAGGGTTCAGCGAAACTTCAGGGCTGCTGCACAAGTAGAATCTGCGCGAACTTCTCAGGTCCCAACTGCTGCACTCCTTGGTTTGACGTCTGCGGACGTTGCGGCGTTTCAGACGGTCTTTACTGACCCAGAGAGCTGCGACCCAACACCAACATCATTCGAGCAGTTCTTAGGCTCACCGGCCCTCAAGGCAGAGTTCGACCTATGGATCGGACTAGGCAGCATCCCTCAATTTATTGAGGCGACCAAGCGAGCCCTCAAGGCCGAAATGCGCAGGATGTATGGCACAGGACTTGGCAGCACACCAAGTGACCCTAGTAAGACCAACGCCTCAAAGGTGGCTACCATCATCGGTGCTACTCGCGCGGCTCTTCATGGCAGCCCAGTAGCGTCTTCGTCGCAGTCTGGCGGTATTTCAAGGCCTATTTCTCAAGCTGCTCTTGTCTCTCGCCATATACGTTTTGGCCTGAACTCTCGAGGACAGATTTATCAACGCCGTGCAAATGCTGCAGACGAGTCAATGATGGACGCCGATAATAATGAGATCGAACTCGACCAACGTCCTCAACCTCCAGTTCAACCTCAACCTCCAGTTCAACCTCAGCCTCCAATTCAACCTCAACCTCCACTTCAACCTCAACCACCAGTTGACCCCTTTGATACCATAATGGCTCACATCAAGGAGCAGGAGGTTGGACGTGCTCTACAGTTACAACACCAATTACTGCAAATCCGATCATCTGTCATTCTGGATGAGGATTCTTTGAGAAGTCTTCGAGGCTTCCTGATCTCCCGGCCAGTCACAGCGGATGTCCAGCTTGACCTCATGGATGCGCTGGACGCCTTGGTGAAGGCAACGCCTCTGGCTGTCACAACTGTATTGCCGGTAAGCAGATCTCATGCTAAAGCATCACAGCCTCCAGTCTTCACTGGCACGGTAAAAGAACATGGTGAAGCTGCAAATTTGTGGCTGTTTACTTTCACCACTTACCTGCAAGCATGCAATGAGCCATTTCCTATGCCTTATGTGCCTACTTATCTACGTGATGAGGCACTTGAATGGTGGCGTAGTATCGGCATGCAAAAGCTTGCAAGCACTGCTACAATGCAGCAGTTTTCAGACGTCTTTCTGGAAAAGTATGTCAAGCCGTCTGACTCCATCGACGCAAGACAAGAACTCCGCAAATGTGTGCAAGGCAATCGCACTGTGGAAACTTATGCTGCTGAATTCGTTAAGATTCGCAATAGAATCCAGCTTGGTACGCCAATGGACAGTACCTCACAAGCTGAGGCTTTCAATAAAGGCTTGAATGCAAAAGTCAAAAATGTGATGTTGCCTCTTGCAACGGTAGCACAGCTACAAGACATTGAGACAATCATCAGTGTAGCTATTGAAGCTGAAATGAGAATGAGCTTGACTGTGAAACAGGACCCTGACACATCTAACAACAAAGGTGGTCAAGGGCGGGTAGCTTCTGTTGGCAAGTTCAACAAGCAAAGGCAGCACCCTTACAACCCCAATGGGGGTAGAGGCCGTGGTGGCCGCAACCCTGGAAGAGGGCGTGGGCGTTCCCACTATGACAACCGACAACCTCAAATGCCTACCATTCACGGCAAGGCAGGACTCCATGGGCCGCCGAACATGACCCAGTTTTGCACTTTGTGCAAGGCACCTGGCCACCAAGTGGGTGCAAACTGCCCCGCATGTATACGCAAGGTACAGCCACTGCAACCTGCTACACAGCCTGCCACATCTTTGTTGCCCACTAGCAGTACTGAGCTGCCGCCACCACCACCAATTCCATATGCTTGCGCTGCAAGTGGCCATAGCCTTGACACTATTGTACATGGCTTGGTTGCAGTGAGGAGCAAGGGCAAGGGCAACAATGTCAAACAGCAACAGAAGGCAGTCAAGATCTTAATTGATACAGGCGCAACAGAAAGTTGTGTGTCAGAAAAGTTTGCCCAGTACATCAATGCACCAGTCAGGCCTAAAGTTGAGACATTGTTTATGGCCAATGGTAGTACTGTAGTTTCAAAGGGTACAGTCATATTACCTGTGTACATGCAGTCATATCATGAAGAAGTTGTGTTAAAAGTCTTCCCTATGAATGAACACTTTGACATTATATTGGGAACAGATTGGTGTAGGCAAGTCAACTGTGATATTTCATTCTCAGCCAACACTCTATATGTACAGTCTCCTTCTACTGGGAAGTACCATGAGATCATTATTCAACCTTTACAAAACAGTGTCTTGTGTCCTATTATCAGTTCTGTTCACTTTGACAGGCATATTGAGCCTGATGATGAAACAATCATCTGTAATGTCACTGAACTGCAACCTGACTCTGACAAATCTGATCACAGCAAAGTGCAGGATCTATTGCATCAGTATAGGGATGTGTTCCCTGATGAGCTGCCTGCTGAGCTTCCACCTGAGCGCAGTGTCTTTCATACCATTCCTCTGAAGGACCAGAACACTGTGCCACCTGCACGCAAGTCATATAGGCTCAGCAGACCTGAACTCCAGGAATGCAAAGATCAGGTCACTGCACTACTTGCTAAAGGTCACATACAGCCCAGTTGCAGTCCATATGGTTCTCCAGTGCTGTTTGTCAAGAAGAAGACTGGTGATCTGCGTATGTGCATTGACTTTCGTCAATTGAATGATCAGACAGTCAAGAATCGGTACCCACTTCCTTGTATTGACGAGCTATTTGACAACTTGCAGGGTGCTTCTGTTTTCAGTAGTGTTGACTTGCAGAGTGCATACAACCAGGTCAGGTTGAAGCCGGAGGACATCCCCAAGACAGCTTTCACCACTCCCTTTGGTCTGTTTGAGTTCAAGGTACTGTGCTTTGGTCTTACAAATGCACCAGGTACGTTTCAGAATGTCATGAATGATGTGCTGAAATCTGTCATTGGCAAGTTTGTGCTGGTGTATCTTGATGACATAGTCATATTCAGCAAGAATGAACAGGAGCACAGACAGCATCTGCAGATTGTTCTAGAGCTGCTTCGCAAGCACAAGCTGTACGCCAAGCTGTCAAAATGCAGGTTTATGCAACATGAGCTTAAGTTCCTTGGCCATATCGTAGGTGCTGATGGCATTCGTGTCGACCCAGCCAAGGTAGCCATTGTCAGGGACTGGCCTGTTCCTGAAAACATGCATGACATGCAGAAGTTCTATGGGCTTGCTAACTACTTTCACAAGTTTGTGCTGGGCTGGGCTAAGCTCGTTGCTCCTTTGCAGAAGCTGCTGAAAAAAGACAAAGATTATATATGGACTGATGAATGTGATGCTGCTTTTACAGGCTTGAAAGATGCTCTATGCAATGCACCAGTGCTATCCTTACCTGACTTCAAGCGCCCATTTGAAGTCATCTGTGACGCCTCTGGCGTAGGGCTTGGAGCTGTATTGGTCCAGGATAGCAGGCCTTTGGCCTTTTGGGGCAAGCGCCTCACTGAAGCAGAGCAAAACTACGGTGTAGGTGAGCAAGAAATGCTTGCTGTAGTACATGCTCTTGAGCGTTGGCGCTGCTACCTTGATGGCGTGAAATTCAAAATAGTAACAGATCACAGTCCAAATACATTCTTTGCTAACAAAAAGCTTCTGAACCCCCGCCAGCGGCGCTGGGCTGAACGCATACAGCCATACATATATGAATGGGAGTACAGACCGGGAAGAATCAATGTAGCTGATCCACTTAGTAGACACCCTAGATTCTTTAGCAAGACCAATGATGAAGCTGAACCAATGATAAACTCTGTCACGAATGAGACACGTTTCATACCTGCTCAAGTATCTGCGCTCTTCATGATCAGTGCTCAGACGCGCAACTCGCGTGCTGCTAGCCGTACTGCTGACACCATTGCAGAGCCTGCAAACAACACCGCAGAGGCTGTCAATGCTGCAGACATCACTGCAGAACATCAAAATGCAGCTGCAGAACAGCAGGAACAAGATCTGCTTAGTCGGATTGTGCAAGGCTATGAGACTGATCCTTGGTTCCAGCAGCAAGACAATACTGCTGACCTTGAGCTGTACAATGGCTTATACTATATGAAGGATGCTCTAGCTACACCTGATGTCACTGAACTCAAGAAGTTCATACTCAAGGAACTACATGACTCAAACTATGCTGGACACGTCGGCTATCACAGAACGCAGCACAATGTGCAAAGACGTTACTGGTGGCCTGGCATGACAACCGATATACGTGAATACGTCAAAGGCTGTCTAATATGCCAGCGTGACAAATCATTGAACCGCAAGAAAGCTGGATTACTGCAGCCTATACCAGTGCCTGAAAGCCAATGGGACCATGTAACAATGGACCGCATTGTGCAGCTGCCTAAAACAAAGAGAGGGCACACTGCAATATTGATTGTGGTTGACAAGCTGACAAAAATGACACGATTCGCACCAGTCAAGAATGAGTCATCAGCTGCTGACATAGCACAGGCATTTGTAGAATGTGTCTGGAGATCACATGGTATGCCATTGCAGATTACCACTGACAGAGGTACTGAATTCACCAACGCTTTTAGCAAGAGCTTATGTGAAATCATTGGTACACAGCACACTAAGTCTACTGCTTATCATCCTCAAACTGATGGACAGACAGAACGAATGAACAAGGTCTTAGAGGACATGATTCGTCATTACATCACTCCCAAAATGGACACATGGGACTTGATGCTACCTGTTCTTGAGTTTGCCATCAACAACTCTTATCAAGAGAGTATTCAAGACACACCGTTCTACATGAACTATGGTAGACATCCACGCATGCCTGATGATCTGAGAAACAAGAAGCCTAGCAAAGATGCAAGAGCTTTTGACTTCATCAGAAACATCGAAAAGGCTATGACAAAGGCTAAACAGTGCTTGAAGGATGCGCAGCATAGACAAAAGAGGTACTATGATGCTACGCACAGAGACCTTCAGTTTAATGTTGGCGACAAAGTGTGGTTGAACAGTAGAAACATCCCTATTCAAGGGATAGGTGCAAGAAAGTTCTTTCCATTATGGTTGGGTCCATTTCCTATCACTGCGAAAGTCGGTGCAGTAGCTTACCAGTTGGACATTCCTCCTCACTACAAGTTGCACAACACCTTCCATGTCAGCCTGCTCAAAGGGGCTTATGACAATCATGCTGGGCAGAGTCCGCCTGCCACTGTCATGATAGATGGTGAGGAAGAATATGAGCTGGAACTGGTTCTGCAGCACAGACCCAAGAATAAGTGGCAGGGAGATCGCAACATATGGTACCAAGTAAAATGGCAGGGCTATGATCCTGTCTGGAACACTTGGGAGCCAGAATGGAATTTGGAAAAGCATGCACCTGAGGCACTGCAGGACTACTGGGACAGGGCTACAGCCCTTAGACTTGAATCAGGTTCTGGCACCGGGTTGGCTCCTGGTTTGCCCACCTTGCCTGCTGCTCCTAGAAGCAAAGGCACACCACGTCCTCTTGTTCGACCTGTTGGCAGACGCAACTGCACTAGGATGATCACTAAGGCGAACAGTTGACGATCCCAGTATTCTTCTCACCTTTTGCTGAAGCATCTGGATGCTAAGAATCCTCAGTTTGTCGACACAACCTTGGTGACAAGGTTGCAGCGATGCTTCGAGCGGCGCTATATGCGACTTGCTCGTGCTGTGCAGTCAGTACATACACATATACCAAGTGCTCAATTCAGTGCTTGTTCGTGCCAGATGCTTAAGCCACATCTGCTGCACAAGAGTTGGCTTTGCAGGGGATTGCAATGCAACTACTATCTCATTAGGTAGGATTAAGGTGTTAAGGCAATACATTTTACAGTGTTATTTAGGTTGTTTAGCTTAAGTGTACTATCATTACATGCCAAAATATCTCTACTCTTTCTACCATACATCATCAATATGCCAACTACATCTTATGCCACATGCTAATTTGCTCAAGCTCATCCTATGGATCAGCTTCTTCTTGATGGGGGCGATTGTCACGGAAAAGCCGCTCTTATTATATTGATATTAGCAATTAGTCATGAGCATAGCTATACACCGAGCGCTCGCCTTTGTAACGAGACTTACACTTTGCTTCCGCTAACTTCTCTCCGCTGCATTACATATACACGTGCATAAGCCTACGTGTGACAGTAGCCAAGTTGAAGCCTGTACTCTACTCACAATTGCCTCGTCGCAAAGAAGCACCCAACACTTTCGGCAGAGGTCGCACTCGCCTATGCCTTGCCCCAACACACGTCTGAAGCCATGACGCAAATGGAGACAGGCATCAGTGCACATCCATAAATTTTCAACGCGCAACTGCGGACCGTGACTGGTCGCGCTTTTCACCGGACATCAGTTACCGTGGTATCAGCCCAGCCTCACGCGTCTTCTAGGCGAAGGGTGGCTCGTCGATTGTGTCTTTCCTGTGCTGAGCGAACCAGCGGCTGTCCTAGACGTGATTGCGCCCGAGGTAATGAGTCAAGGACGTAGCAAGCCCTGCTTAAACCTCTGCTTCGCTTGAAGATCCCTTTACAAAGACTTCGCTGGCTGTGACACGCAGCTATCACCAGATGCTGTGGGAGGACCCAGCTTCTGCAACGTGTTGGAATTCAGCACCGCGCAGTGCTTGGGCGTATGACGTGCACTGCAACTGAATCTGAGGTGACGGTGCCTTGCATGTCAGTAACAGTTACANCTGAAGTTGCAGCCAAGATCCTTGATGGGCATGCAAAAGTGCCGGGACAAGCCTTGTGCCAAGTGACAGGCTTTGATGTTGCAATAGCCGCTCTTTGAAAAAGCGCTATGACGGGCACTGATATGAACGATTCTNACTTGGTCGCCTGGGTGGTACAACAGCTGTTGCAGATTTGTGCACAGGTTCACTGGGCTGCTCTGCTGCTCTTGAAACAGTCTCAGCCTGTGATGCGATTTTTGTGCTTGGCTGTGCTTCCGTGCTTGATGCCTTTACTGCAGGAGACTGCTGNACAGCATAATGCTTCACAGTCTTGCTTGCCATGCATGTTTGGCAAGCAGCTGGTCTGCAGCGGTCAACAACGCTAAAGGTGCTATCGAACACTCAGGTTATGCGCACTGTCAAGTCACCACACACAATTGCCGAGCTGACAACAACGTAAGTCCACTTTCACAAAGTAAGGCAAACTTTATGCCGTACCATGTTCAAGTAAGAGACAGCATCACATGGCTGCAGGCTGTGAGAAGGTCCAAGGAGGCTTTCAAGTTGCAAGAGGATGCACAGTATGGCTCCTCAATGTTGTTACCAAAGGAAAAGGTGTTTCACCACCTACACTGTGTCAAAAGATGATCGACGCTTCAAGCTAGACAAGAGCTGTTGAGCAATCAGTAGCAAAGACAAGTGCTGCTGCATATGTGTACATGGTCCTTATTCATTCAATTGTTTTGAGCTCAGGGCTGCCTTGATACGTGTTACTGCCTCACAACAACGCCCAAATGGTTGTGAATGTGCGGCCCCACCACAACCGGGACGCATTTGTGGCTGTTTGTCATGACTGTAGCATTTGCATGGCATAGGTGCAGCCACTGCCAAATAGCCTGGCGACAGTGCCAACCAGCCTGACAGCCAGCAATGTCAACAAGCAGCTAGGGCGTCGCGTGACACGCTCTTCTTCACGTAAACAAGATGACACAGCCTCACAAGGCTCCGGCCACAGCTCTGCTAGCAGGTTCCCACATCTCTACTTCTGCACACTGACCAGAAACGCTTAATCTGCATCAGCCTACTCAGCTTGTTTGCAGTGAGGCTCCATTGTACAATAATCACTTTTTGCAACGGGTGTGACTTGCTGTACACAGACCATGGCAATAACTTGCATGTTGTCTCAGTCATGAACCAGATCCAGTGTGTTTGGCCTTGCAATGAGCTTGCACAACAGCATGTCATTCAAGCTCTCCCTTGTGTTTACCTTAGACTGTGTCTTTGTTTGCAGAGCAAGCTCAATAGGCCGGCGTGATTATCCTCCTCTGGCTGGCAAGACTTTTTGGATCATCAAGGCTGATAACATTGCCCGCATGCAGGTCAGAGCAACTCTACAAGTGCTTGAATGCACTGTTCAGTTCATCACTCACCAACCGCACCTTGTTCCTTGATGTTAGAGCCTTATTCATTCACATGCACTACGCCATCATATCCCTGCGCAATGCATGCCATGTCTTCCAACATCATGTAAAGTACATGACATCAGCCCACCATTGCTTCGTGCTGCTAGCATGTGTGCATTCATGTTCCAGAATGCTGCAGGCTTATGATCTGGTGATCAGCAGGCGATTTGAGTATGTCATGTTTTTCTGGGTGATGGCCAGTTGTGGCCAGATGATGGCAGAGCGACCCTTTCTAGCCACTAGCTCAGTTGCATTCAAGGTGGGTTACAGCCTAACGTTAGTGTCAGTGTGCATCCACTAGCATGCCAAATTGGCATCCAGCGCGGTGCTGTAGGCTGCGCAGAAATGCATGAGGCCGGTGACAGCTTAGCAACAAACTTCTGGACCTCACTGCTACTCATGTCATCCAGCGTCTTGTATCATGTTGCTTGCACAGTTTTGTCATGCTAGCGCTGTTATGAGCTGCTGCTAGGCACTGTTGCTCATTGTAGATACCCTGCAGGTGATTCATTACCTAGACGTTGGCATTACCAGCGTCTTTGCAGTGGAGGCCTCTCTGAAAATCCTAGCCTTCACTTTCAGAGCCTACTTCAGGCTGAACAGCAACAAGGTATGGAATTGTGTGGTTTTCTCGAGCTGTTGCAGAGTGATGACCCCTCCAGTTTCTATACCCTCACATAAAGTCACACACCAGCAAAGTGCATACACCTGTGTGTTACTCTGGCATGCAAGGATGCCCTCTGTCAGATAACACCTATTTATGGACCTTCCAGATTCTGCACCCAAAGCTTTGCACAGCTTGAAACAGAGCGCTGTGCTGCTGCAGCTTGACTTCACCATTGTAGTAATATCAGTTGTGGTGCTGGTGCTGGATGCCCTGGCTCCCAATGTACAGTGGCTGAAGTCCCTACGAGTCTTGAGGGCATTGAAACCTCTCAGGTAACCCCCTTGTCATTCTTCTTGGTGACGAGCTTGATTCTCATATGAGGACAAGGCTGCTGGTTTACTACTTCCAGATCACCTTGTGATACGTGACTCACAGAAGCACCTGCAATTGCAGTATGCCTGTAAGCACCTCTATGCTACCCTGATCTACGGCACTGACGTGTGAGTCCAGGAGGCCTGAGTTGGCCGCCATAACTGACATAAACAGGTCGTGTTTATAGGACATTGACAAGGAGTCCTGGAATGATGCTGGTCTTTCGATCTGTCACCTTGTCGTTGGCATCAATGGCAAATGTCTCCATTGTGGTGGGGCTATTCTTTCTCATCTTTGCCATCATGGGGGTGCAGCTGTTTGGTGGCCGCTTCTGGAGCTGCAATGACACTACTGTTGCTAACAAGGCAAGTGCGTCATGCACGAGCATTGCTCATTGTCGCAGCCGGCTGTGCATCGCCAAGTTGNCTCAGTTTCAGCAGGCAGAAATGGGAAAATTTGCTGTCGGCATGGCTGAGCAGTGTTCGCTATATGCACGCTCGAAGGATCCGGTCAAGCTCAAGGTCAAACGCAGACAAAGCTTCAAAGGTTCTGAGCAACATGGAGCTGTGACGTCCTACGCTGGTCGCGCTGTCAAGCAAAAGCACTTGTTCGTGGAGCGCGCATGTCAGCAGGCGATCGTGCGCGGGAAATCTGCTGCACGTCGTCGAGTTCGCGTGTGGGTTCGGAGCTGACCAGTGGGGTGGCATGTCGACAATTTGGGGATCGATTAATACCTGGAAAAAGTTTTCGGGATGTACCATCAGGACCTTCACTGCAACATTGAACGACGGCAAAAAACGCGCAGTCAGCCTTAACTTGCGTTCCGACACACTGGTTGTGCTTGAGTAGGGCTCTTGTGTGCGACCGACCAGACTGCATGCTTCGCGAGAGTCTGGTTGCCGGCGTTCAGGTCTAGTGATCGTAAACGGTATGGTCTCTTTGACAAGCAAATACGGGGTATGAGCAGCGTCAAAGCATTGTCACACAAAGATATAGGGTTGTTTCAGCGCTTAGGCCTGGTTGTATGCCGATCTACCACACGCTGCCACTCAATCTGCCTGCAAGCAGCACAGAGAAAGGTGCAGCAACAGGCCGCTGCTAGGCCGAAAACACAATAAAATTCTGTGTTATCACAGCAACTGCTGTACTGCAAGTCAATTGACGTCCAAAGACTTGCAGGTAGGGCCTCAAAAGGCTGTGGCTGGCTGGTATGCCTGTCTGGTGTTTTTCACCTGATAGCAATGGTTTTGCCTGGATGTTGGTCTGACAGCCATGTTCCTTACGAGCAGAATGGTCTATATGGTCAGGATTGCCATCAGGCACAAGCCCATTTTCCTTGTCTGCATCAGAGGTACCTCATACGGATGTTTGGCAAGCAACTGAGGCATACAGTATCGCCAATGCTCATAACAATGACCTCTGTCTGCTGCTTATCTGTGCAGAACTGGTCTGGGAAGCTGATGCGCCGGCTTCAGATGCAACCTTGAATGCTGCTTCTGATGCAGTAGAAGGGCCTCGTGCAAACAGCACCTATGACAGCTTGCAATGAGCTGAGCAACCCTGCAGGTGCCTCTTCAACAATGCTGGACACGACCATGGCTACACTGTCAGTTTCCCTGCTTTCAGACACTTCCTTCCCTAGACCAGCTGCAGTGTGTATGTGTCTGCCCAGCAGCTAATGATGTATCTCATGCTTCTCGCCTACCACCATTAACTTCCCCACATTTGCAAAGCTTAGCTGCAGACAACACTAGTCTAGGCCGGGACACCAGCATTTGTGTGGTGCGCAGCTTATTGGACAGCGTGCTTCCGCGCTGGAGTCCCTTCCCATCAGCGTCAGAGGCCTAATAATCAGACTGCTGCTAGCTGTTTGGGGCGATGGTAACAGCCACATACAATACTCATTGGCTACTAAGCACAGCAAGTTGTGCAGCTGCGCACAAGGGGCTATATCCACTCACCCAATGAAGGTAGCTTGAGGTCAATAGCAGCATGGGACATGAAGCCACTACAGCAACTAGAACCTCATTTCAGGCGCCTGGACGTACGCGGGTCTATCAGACATTCTTCAACCCAGCTTTTCCACACCAGGCAGTGTAGCAGACAGTACTCATTACATTCTGCTGCAGCTTCAAGTGATGGCTGGTTTACTGATGATTGGCAGCGAGACAAAACAGCCAAGCGCCAGTGCAGAGTTGAAAAGACTGCTGCTAGGAAAGCAAAGGGCTGTGAAGTCTCGGTCAGAGCGCACCACAATGTTTGATAATGCACGACATGAGCAAGATGTTACCTTGACTTTTGACACCAACAGTGTCATGTGCACTATGCATTTCTACAGCTTGTGTGTCTGATACAAACTCACTTGATGGTACAGTCTTGCTATGTAACAGGCTGTAACATGCCCACATTTCTCCAAGCTGGCTGCAAAGCTTGCACATTAGAGCAACAATCACCTGCAGATTCTACGCTGACCAGGTTGAGCACCTGAGGCTGAACTTATGGAGCAATCAAAGCTGCAGTCTATGCTGCAGCACAGAGCTGTGCATACAAGGGACCGGTCCAAATTTCGACGCAAACAAGCCTCGTGATGCATCAGTCAAGCGCAAACATGTATTCAATTGATTTGAAAGCCGCCCGCTCGGCTCCGGCTGTGTTACGGCCACTCAGACTCGTGCTTAGTGCGTGAGAAGGCATCGTCTGCCAGCAGGTATTGACGGAACATTGCAAGAGTGCTCCTCTTTTTGAAACGCTCAGAGGCTCGCGAATCGGCAGCAATACTGATACAAAGCGTCACAAATAGGAGCACTCTTGCAATGCGTACACGGCAGCGCTCTGAAAACACCTCTTCTGATGGTACCGGCAGCGAAATTCGGGATCGGCCTGGGGATCGCTTCTGTCCCTGGAAAAATGGGACATGCCACCCACTGTGTCGGAGCTCAAGGCGCACGTAACTGGAGCATTGTCGCTGCAGCATTGTCGCAAGTGCCCCAGCCAGTCTTGACACAATGTCGAGCGTTCGACAGCGCCGTGTACCGGCTCGAGCGGATTGTACGCCAGCTGCAAGTGAGGTTGATCACGCCATCAAGCGGGCCCGACGGTACAAGCCTTCGGAGACGCTACTCGTGCTTGCTGCACCGATGTTGTTGACGGCTGAGCTGTTTCTGGTGAGTAAACTTGTCAGCATACTTGCGATTGCTGAGCGCCACTGAGAAAGCGCTAGTATGTTCTAGGTTTTGTACAGCGTGCACACAGTCTACAGAACGCCCTCGGTCGTACCGAGCGACGGTAGCGTTTCTCTTTTCTCTGAAGCAAGAGCACTCGAGACCACTGGCCACCTGTCCAACAACATTGGCCTCAGGACAGTAAGTAATTGGTAATGCTATTTTCCAGGAGTCTTGAACATGGCATTCGTTGATTTCGCAGTTTAGGCCGCTTTGCAGGCTGCCCAAACCGTTACCAAATGGATCTGGTTTCCAGGTGTCAACTCGAGGAGTTCTGGAGGCT
>KN805275.1:14260-69614 GCA_000818905.1 Trebouxia gelatinosa | reverse complement strand
CATCCTGCAGCATTATGCATGCATACCTGGCAAGTGACAGTCCATTTGGGATCACGCTTCCCTGCACGTCTACCAGATGCGATATAAGACTGTTGGCGCTGATGGCCATGATGTTCATGACAGGAACAACTGCCTGCAGCCAAAGGTCACTGTACTCTTATGTGCAAACATGTAACAGATCAATGTCTTCACAGCGATTATTGTGCAGTTCAGTCAGGAGTCTATGACAGTGTCTGACATGTCAACACTGCATTGCATGCAAAATGATGACTGCAATGACACATGGGCATGTACTGAGTGGCACTGGTCATGCAAGGCCAGCAGACATGCCAGATCAGCTACAGCTGCAGCCGGCACATACACATACATATATGTATAGTACAGCTGAAGAGGTGATGAAAACTTGCCTTGAGGTCATGTGCAAATTGCTCAGCTGCCCACAGGCTAGCTTCTGTTGCCACCAGCAGGAGATCCACAACCTGGTTGTGCTGGCCTGTCCCCACCTGGTCACCTGCCCTTGTCAGCCCTGCCTTCAGCAACTCTGCCAGGTCACTGCAATGTGACACCAGCTGTTGCTTGGAACAAGCGTTGCAAGGCTTGTACCTTGACATGCGTCAGGGTGCTCACCAGGCTGATTGGCTGTTGAAAGAGGTGTAGTCCTGCCAGCTGTTGTGTAAAGCAGCCAGCACTGCAGGCATGTCTGCCAGGTCTCTCTGGGCCTGCATCATCATCAGTTGAGACCCCTGATTTGTGCAGCTCCTGTCCCACAATTCATCATTACATGGCATTCAGGGAGGGAGAAAGAAGAACATTAGCAAACATTTGTGCTGCCGTGAGGTGCAGGCTGGGGAAACAGTCTGCATGCAGCACCAGAGGGATGCAGTGGTAGGTGCAGTGACTTCCCCTGGTCCTGCTACTGCACTTGTGCTGCTGCAGGCTACCACAAAATGCAATGTTACATTGTCACATATCACGAGAACTGTGATGGTGCCTGATGCACAGCACTAAGCAGCACACATACATTGTGGTGAGGTGACGCTGCGTCAGGGGAGCACTCATTCTGTGTCATCAACAATGTATGTTGCTGGGCACAGGTAAAAAAACTCGTACCTCATGCTTATGACGTGGCGCCTGGCAGCTGAGTTCCCTCTTGGGCACAGGCACATACACATTGTTCTGCAAGCTGATCAATCTGTTGCTCTCCAGGAACTCAGGTCTTCCAATGAAGCGCTTCTCATCAAGGCGGTAGACNCTGTCTCTTATACACATCTAGATGTGTATAAGAGACAGTATATACACTGCACCACGTGCACAGGCACATTGCTGACAGCTTCCCCCATCACTTTACTAAGGAGATGATGGCATATCTGCCCTCCTTTTGCAGCATGGCAAAAGCACTAGACACATTGCAAGGTCAGCCAGTGACAGGATCACTTCAACAAGCAAAGTGATACCTGTGTGTGAAGCAGTGCACAAAGTGGTCCAGGGGGTCAGCNGGCAGAAACTGTCATAGCAGCTACTCATCACTGCTTCATCACAGTCTGTACCTTTGCATGGCAAAGTATGCACCATGTGCTGTACTGCAGACTAGGCTCCTATCACCACAAATGTTGACAGTGCACACATCATCTTGTCCTATGATCATCCTGAACAGAAGTACATCCGCTACCACCATCAGCGCTGCATCCTGGGACAAAGCTGTCATAGTACAGCATTACTCACCTGCAGCTGGTGCTGCCTTTCGAATCTGGTTGGGGCAGTTTTGGGGCATTATAGCGCCAATGGCTGGCCCCAGCCCAGCCCGACCCCCTGGGCGTAGCCCCGGCAAGGTCCTCCAAGCCCCCTTCTGCTGTGCTGTGAAGCAGATGCTGCAGCCCCTCTGGCAACTGCACACATGGCTGTTGTGTTGCATGAGGACATAGCACTGGTCAGCTAACACAGGCAGATGTCGCAAACAGGGGCCTCATCTGACACTTTAAGTTAGACTCAACTGTGTAAGCCCCTTTCTCCTGTGCTGTGCAGCAGATGCTATAGCTCAAATGTCAACTGCATACACACAGGTATTTTGTGCAAGGAGCAAGGTCAGCGAGCACACGTGCTACACATAGCAGCTTCAGGTCAGCTTGATGTAAGTGTTCCTGTGGCAAAACTCTTTTGCTCTGTCACTGGCTTGCCCACTAAAGCAGGTCACAGATGCCAAGGCACTAAGTTTGGGCTACAGGCTGTTTTGTAACTATCTCACTGAAGTGTTTACGTAGACACTGTTCCTTTGATGATAACAAAGCAGCGCACAAAGCATGACTAAGAGCGTGATGACACAAGGTGCACACCTGCATGCCCTTTTTGCGCATACTTATACATACAGTAGCATGTGCAGTCGACAGAGCCCAAAATCTGTATATCTGTAAGCTACATACTGCATGCCTGTAGGCTATATACTGCAGTGCCAATATGATACTCTCAGTGTGATGAAGGGTGTGTGTGTTGACGTGTCAGTGGTTTGCATGCTGTAGTGACCTTGGATGCCTGTGTTACGATGCCTCAGCAAACCTGAATGTTGTTTTCAGCTTGGCCTTTGCCGAGAGTTAGCTGGTTCTCTGTCATCGTTGATATATCTGCTCTATTCCCAATGTGTGTTAGTTGACCCTTACGACACAGACTCTCAGCATACTGACCACATGTTTCGGCACCAGTGTCTGCCTTTGATCATGGACACTACTTGCTGTGTCAGCAATTTGATATAACAACCAGAGATCTGGTGCCAGAGCCAACAAGCTTTGCAACAAGAGGTCACTGTACCTGTGTGTCTGTGGTCTGCATGCTGGAGGATTCCTGATGTGCATGTGAGGATGTCTCAGGGGACTCAACTGCCTCCTCCCAGCTCGTCGCTGGTCCTGAGTCAGCCGCTTCACTCCCATCTGCAGACATGCCATCTGCAAGAGCAGCAATGGTAAGTATGTATGAATGATAAGTGTGCAAGCAGAGGACCATGATTTGGAATCAGAGCACCCGACTGCAGGATAGTCAGTGTAGGCTGCAGTTCAAATGTAGAGAAGAGAGCGCTAGCAATGACACCAGAGGATGTGCTCTCCAGAATGCAGGCTGCCACGTATTGCTAACAGTCAGGTGAAAGTGCTACTCAGCTCTTCAGATGCTGCTGTAAACATGCCTGACCATGCCTAGTTCAGTGCATGGCTGCAGCATACAAAGGGAACATGTGCGCACAAATAGGCTTTGACTCACCTGCTGTACCCATGGGCTCCGCATCTGCTGCATCGTCCATATCTTCAAACTGCTCCTGTGAAAAGCCTGGTGGGGTGTCAGCAGTGATATCTTCACTTTGTGTGGCAGGCTGCATATAGCCTGCCACTTTCCAGCAGGTATCTGCATACCATGACTGACGCGTTTGCCCCCATGCTGTGCATGACTGCTCAGCGCTCTGCATGCTGGGGACCCTTGCAAGGAGGTACCAGTGCCGTCTATGGGCAAGTTGACGCGCATATGCACATGCTTCTGTGGCTAGATCCAGCCTTGTACTTGACGACAAGGACATCTACTACATCTATATATGCATTCCTGGAAAGCTTCTCAGTATTGAGCAGGTGGGCAGCAGGCAGGCTGAGTGACGGGATCACACAAGAGTGCTTCAGGTTAGGCCCACCATGCATGTGTCAGGACACAAGTGCCGTGGGTGTGGATTTGCCATGCACTCATATGATTGCTCAAGAGCACAAGTGCTGTTGTTGATCTGTTGCCTGTATCGGCCGTGAGATGACTTGCACCAGGGACATGATATACTGATGCTATTGTCATGATACATACCGTGCATGCAGACACTGACATTGCAAGGAGGGCATTTGTTGTAACCATGGGGTGACTTACCAGATGGCACAGCATCCACAAGAGCACCAGCTTGTTGTGCATACTGTTCATCTTCTCCTGCCGACACTTGGTTCAGTAGAGCTGCCAAGGGTCTCAAGGAGGGGGTCATTTCTCGTCCTGGGGCTGCCCCCAAAGCGTGTGCAATATGATGCTGCCAGGCTGAGCAGTCCAACTACAAGAAACACAGGCAAGATCACCCTAAATGGATCTTGACAGTGCCCTAGTCAAGGCTCGCACACACAGTGGGTGTTGCCCTGCTAACCTAGATCATGTAACTGGGCTACAAGGAATGTTGTGGGTAACACTCTGCCAGCCTGATATGTACAAGCAAGCATGTGAGATGCAACCATTGAAGGTTGCACCGGCAACTGCCCACACGTTTAAGTCCATTGCAGATCAGGCAGGGCTTGCATGGCGATGCTGGCTCCAGTTTTGGCACTGTGCGACACAAGTTCAAAAGCGCATCAAGCCTCTGAAGCCAAGCATGGGCTGTACCTGGACATCTTCAACATGATCCGCAGCTGCCACAGCCTGTGCAGGCACCGTGGAGGAGTCAAACACAATCTCGCAGCCGCTATATACACTGAGATTGTTCAGGAGCAGGCCTGCAGCATGCAGCTCAACCCATCTCAACCTTACAAACTTGAAGAATGCAAGCTTGCAGCAAAATCCCTGCTCAAATCTGCTCATCCATTGGTCGCATGACTTCGTCATGTCAGCTTCAACATGTAGAAAGGAACTGATATCCTTCAATGAGTGTGTGCATGCAGTCATGATCAAGTGTGGTGCTACTTGCTTCTGCTTACCTGTAGTTCTGTGCCCTCACACAGTCCTGTAGATCTGTCACAGGTGAACATTATGGGCACTTGGCGTTCAGCACGTACATGCATGGTTGTCCCCAGGAAGGTGTTGCTTTGTAGATCACACAGGGGGGTCTGTTACCACAAAGAACCAAAGTGGCAGTGCACCACTTAGGTGTTGACATGGCCTTGTCTCTGTTGTTTACATGTTGTCAGGCTTACAACTGGCCGTACCTTTTGCTCCTCCTTCATCAAATTGTGCGGAGGTCTTGTGGAACAAGGGGTCAACTGCAAAAGTCAGGTCAAACTTCTTGACATTTAGCGCCTCAATGTTGGCCTCGAGTGTTGACGAAGGGTCTGCTGGCTGCTCTGAGGCCCCCTTCCTGGCTCGAGTCCCTGCTTCTGCATCTTCACCGCCATCATCCTGTTCTGCAGAACCACAACTCAAGCCTCTAATGGTACGCCAGCCGATGGTGTACCTGGGTATAATCACATACGTGTCCTATATGATACTGAACACCATTACCCTGATCCGCATAACGACAACAACACTTGTGTATTTAAAATCATGCCAGCTGATGCCAGATACCTGCCTGGTATGTCCTGAGCTGGTTGTGAGTGCCAGTACAAACACTCTCCGTACTGCTACATGAGCACTGCATGCTTTGGGGCCAAGAGACAGATTCTGGCAGGTTAATGTAATGGCTTGTGAACAAACTTGGCAGTGCTGCAAAATTAAATACAGCGTCACGTTTTATGCCGTGCACAGTAAGTGTGTATGGCACGTGTGTGCACACATCATCAGGTGCAGAGATTATCATGCAATAGCAGCTCTTTTCACAGCGGTGGTACTGCATGACAGCACTTCCAAAGTGTGATAGCCACATGACTGACTCAGTGATTTGACTAGTGCTTGTTCGGGCTGGCTTTGATCCATGGACATGTACCTGAATTATCTTGATCCTGCTGACTGGGTGCAGCTGTGCGACTGAGACCTCCAAGTGTCTTGTATATACTGTTGTGCACACTATCCACTCTGTACGAGTATATTTTAACTCCAGCATCCAAGGTGCAGCTGGCTCTTTGGAAATTTGTCTGGCCCCTATCATGGTCTGAAGGCTTCACCAGATCACTCATGTGATCAATAAGCCCCAGAGCCCATGTGTTGTCCTTAGTAATTTTGTTCTCTGAGGCCAGCTTGAGCGTATTGCGGTACAGTTCAGCAATCTGCTGAGGTCCAAAAGTTTGCTCTGCATGCTGTGCTCCATGCTGTGGTGCCTGTGGCTGCTGCTGATGCTGTGCGTGTTCATGTGCTCTTGATGACTGCGCTGAATCAGGTTGTGGTTGAAGCCTGTCAGGCCACAAGTGTAAGCTTGTGTGGAAAGGCGAACATCAAGTCGGCATGACCCTTATGAGCTGGGCTACACAGGTGTCACGATGAAATGCTAAGGTAGTCCAGTAGAGCAGTCAGGCATGTGTCAACAGCATACTCACTACGATTCTCAAACGCACAGCCTACTAGCAGGTTGATGTTACATGGCTTGCAAGCACATATGGCACCTGTTGCACTGACAAGGGGACAAGTGAGGATATACAAGCAAATGGTTGTACGCATGAGGACAGTATGTTTACGTTACCTGTTGAGGGTCGCCTGAGCTCGCAGCTGGCTGTCTTCACTCTGCAAGTTTGCGCAAACATTGTTGCACTCTGACTGTTCACACGTGACTCTGCTGTTATGGCAGTTACCTCTGTTGAGGGAAGATTCCTGCTTTGTTTAGTGACGGGGGTTCTCCTGACCGCGCTTAGTTCTTCTTGCGCATTGCGCTCTTGCAGGACTCCCATGCCAAGCAGGTCGATCACACGTGCTGGCCCTTATACCATGCAGAGCTGCTATTCGATCCAGCAGGTGCGAAAGTTACCGGTTCAGCAAGTCCGAGACACCTTTGTGGTTTTGCAGCAACAAGTGATGCTGTAGCAAGTCTCGTGCGTTGTAATACATGCTGCGATACTGCATGGCGCAACAGCAACATTCGCAAGCACTTTCTGCGGTTTGAAATTTGGTCCGAGACGTCGCCGGGATTGTGTCGTCCCAGGTTGTCATCCCCAATACGCAGCTGATCTTGTGCGTACAGTTGGTTCACCAGAACTGCTGCTGTTAGTCCACGGCGAGCTCGACATCCTTGTTCCCATCTGGTGTTGACTTGTGAGTAGAATCAGGCCTATACTTTACAATGTTGGCGTCAGCCTTTGCAAGTATGAGCTTGCATGGCAGCTGCCAAGCAAGCTTTGCTTCTGGACAGCGCCTGCATCAACGACAGCCTCTTACGTCGACTGGATTCACACACGTGAGCATCGAAGCTGCGCACAAGAAAGGAGGCGGCTCCACCAAAAATGGCAGAGACTCCAAGTCCAAGAGGAGAGGTGTCAAGGTGTATGGTGGCCAGCCTATCAAGGCAGGAGGCATCATTGTCAGACAACTAGGCACAAAGGTATACTTGGATTGTTTCAGGAATCGTAAATCTGTTCTGCCAGCAAGGAGGGACTCATAGCAAAGCACGTCGTGGTATATGCAGTTCCACCCTGGTGTGGGTGTTGGTTTGGGCAATGACTACACACTGTATGCACTCAAGGAGGGCATTGTGACTTTCAAGCAGACAAAGTATCTCCAGTCGGTGAGTCGTGTCAACCAAAACTCTTCTTTGCTGTACCACCTGTCAATGAAGCTATGTTGCACCTGCAATGCTTGTTGCAGGTTCACGTTGTTGACCATGACGTTTACCAGATACCTGTGGGCAACCAGGTCAAGGAAGGCAGCAGGAAATCACGGAGAAAAGAGCTATACTCACCACGATCCCAGAAGGCTCAGCCTACAGCAGTCTAGACCTTGTCTGCAATCATTTTTTCCTGTCTAACAGCAGCAAAGACTGGCTATGTTGCCCTGTACCATGCAAAGCCATTGTTTGGATCTGTGGTGGAACAACAAACATCATGAATGTTAGCAGGAGTGTCTTGCACTATCTCATGCCTTACTGTAGCTAAGCAACAATTCAGTGTTGGTGGTTGAGCAGAGCATGTGTGTTTCTATTCATGTTCAGGCCTGTTGCAGCTGCAGTGGCGGACTGCTCAGTTGTGCGTGTCACAGCACAAGCTGTATTGTGAATACACAGTGCCTAGGCTATCTGTCGTGTCAGTATGCTGTGTCAACCAAGAATGGTCTTCACAAGATTCTTACGCTTTTCATGTATGGCTGTAACGTCAATTGCTTGACACCAAACAGCTTTCAAGCCACCAGCATTGACCAATTTGCAATGGCATATCACGACTGCAACAGTTTGTGGTTGCAATGCAGCAGCATATTACAGCTGTAACGGGATGTGGTAGCAATGCAGCAGCCACATCAGGACGACATAAAAGCAGCAGTAGAGCCAGTGCTAAGGCCATGAGGCTTACATGTGACAGCGGCAGGTTGACACTGCAGCACCACAGCAGAGTGGCACTCAAGTAACTGTTACAGCAAGAACATTCAAAGTCCTCTGATCAGGTATCTCATATGAGGCAGCAACACAGCACAGGCTGCTGCCAACAGTGCAACATTTGCTGCTTGCCTATAATTGATTTGCCTGGTCTTGCGGGTGTCAACTCTAATTGCGTATTCAGAGCTGAAGTTGGAAGATTGTCGAACATAACCTATGCTGCCACACAGCTGTTCGCGTTGATAAACAACATCAGATCAAGCGACTATATGCTGCAGCATGCGTGGCAGATCTACGATAGCACTACAGAAGAGCTGACGTCGCAACTAACTCTTTTGTGGCCGTCCAGAGAGCAGGAAAGGTCTGCTCAGCAACAACAGCGTGTTTGCACGGACAAGTTCGTAGGCGCTGTCCCTGTGTGCAGCAGTTGCACGTGCAGCGAGCAGTCACAGGTGTCTTGCTACAGGCCCTGCAAGCTGTTGGAGCTGATACAGCAGGAGTTAGCAGAAAGGGGTGATGCAGACACAGTGCTGCAAGCAATGACCTGAGCAATACCAGTAGAGCAGAGTGATATGATAGTAATGAGCAGAACGAATCTGCCCGGCCAAAAGCCAACAAGCTCTGTGATGACGTCAAAGTACTGGGTTGCCTTTTTGTCATGGCCACCCTCCCACTTGCCTGCCTNCCAGACTGATACTGTGCATGTGGGGGTCCATTGGTGTGGGTGAGTCTCTGACGTCGTTGTGACACTTGATGTTGCAAATCTGCAGTGACCTACGGCCAGGCAACGGGGAACGATACTCAACATACTGCAGCGTGCATCAAAGTATACTGCAACTGGCAACACTTGCAGTGAGACAAGGCATGTTCAGTGCCATCCTGCTAACATTGCTACAAAGATTTGCACAAAGATCTGCACAAGTGGAGCGTAGTTGACTTCTGTACCAGACAGTCGTTTGTCAGTGTGGCGCCAGTCAACCGTAAAGCTACAAGATGTGTCATATGGCAAAGCATACCCAGAAAAACAGCGGGTTCATGTGCAGGGGGTCGCAGCAGTGGCCACCGTCTGCCGAATCGTAACCTCCATCGCAGCGCAGAAGCGATATCCCGGGCAAGATTGCCCCGTCTGGAAGACTTCACCCTGACGCGGATGCACTTTTTCTGTCTGCAGAGCATTACAGACTTGACTTTTGACTTAAGTAGAAAAACAGCAGTATCTCAATGGTAAATGTAGGTCCAGGCAGTGCTGCGCTTTGAATGCAGTGCTTGCTGGCACACCAAGCTTTGTAGGGTGCCCACCAGAGAAGGTAGGCCACTGACCACAGCCAAGGAGTCTGCACCAGCATGTTCATGTAAGTGTGATGCCATGCTCAAAAAGAACAACTGTCAGCGACTGTAGTGCACTTGCCATTGATGAAATGTGCAGTATGACAAAAGACGCAAGTGACTGTGTAGAACATGACAGCAATGTGAAGTCAAAGACAGGAGCCAGGAACTGCCTTACCTACGTAGAGGTGAATGCTTGGGGCTGTGACAGGCACCTCTTATAGCCACCACACCACCTGACTGAGCCCCTCGTACCATGCAGACACTGCACATCTCATGCAACACCTGCAGACACTGAATGCCGTCCGTATATGCTGCATCACAGCTGCAGAGCAGATGTGTCTGCTCATTTTGACACAACATATTGACAAGTGCAGCACACCCTGAAGGTGCAGAGTACAGCTGTAATACTGTTGATGTACACAGGGCATCTTTGATTGGCATGCTGCAGCACAGATAGCTGGCAGAACGTCACATGCCTACTTGTTTGGCCAACTGCGAGTGTACACAGTGTGCACTGGAGCAAGTTTGTGCAGGGGCACCTGCACCATCTTCATGGTCTGTCCACATGCTTCAGCTAACATGATGCCAAAGTTGCCGCAGCGGAAGCTGTGCATGCCTGTCTCTGATGCCACATCACCACCACATCGCCACACATCACTGTAAAGGGAAGCCACAGCTGTGACCCAGAAGCCATATGTAAAGTGTAGATAACAAATCTGCCACATTGGGGCAATGCCAGCATGCATGTCTTGCTGTACTGCAAGCTGGTCATTGCTGGTCTTGTGGTGCTGCAGCATCTGCAGGATAGCTGCCAAAACAGTGCTGAACAGCCACCCTGCGATGTGGATGCAGTGCATGTGGCGAGGAGGAAGCTGNTACAGTGTCAGCAAGCATCTTATGGCCGCCACCATGCCCCTCCTCACCCACAAACGCCACAAGGTACTTCAGGCACTGCATGCAAGACACTATGAACAATCAAGTTGACCAGCTATATGGTTTGATGGCAAGTGTGTGTTGCAACGTAAGCCAGCAGCGGCAGTATTCAGTGAGCACTCTTAACACGTACGCCATCCTCTTGGCGTGCATGATGGCTGAATGGCTGTGTCAGACATGTGGACAACCATGCTGTCAAGTTCCCATCCCCGCAGTCTGTGTGCACTAGGATTGCAGGCAGTCTGACCAGCTCTCACCACTGTACCACAAGCACTGGGTGTGGCACATCAAAAGTTNAGCCACAGCGGCTGCTGCTGAACCTCTTACCCGGCAATCACCGGGGCAGGCATCTCAAGCGTCCACTGCTCCAAAATNGCACCTGACAGCTGTGCTGCAGCACTGCTACTCCTGCTGCCAAAGGCGAAAGGTGGGGTTGCAACTGAAACAGACTTGCCCAGTGCTCTGTCAGCTGTCATAGCCAAGCCAAACTGCACTACTGCTGCACTGCTGAAGGCTGCATCTGAAGGCGCAGCTTGCCCCACCTTATCTTGCGGACTGCCTGCAGTCTTCTTGGCTGCTGCATCTGCACTAGCTGAGCTGCCAACAACTGCAGAGACATGTCTTGAAGCCGGCACTGGGCTCAACTGTGTGTTTGCTGGTGAGCTGTTGACAGCATCCGGGGATTGCTCCCAGATGCTGCTCATGGCAGGGCCCTTGCCCCTGGTGGGGGCTGAGGTGAGGCTTCTGGCCATGGCCCTGGCTTGGGGCACAGGCTGATCCTGCTGAGAGAACTGGCGGGACAAGGTGCGCACTCTGACTGTTGGCGGAGGCTGCAGAGCATCATCATCAACATCAGACAGGCTGGTTTGAAGGCAAGATTTGGGTTATGCACCAGCTAGGCCTTCATCAACATGCTGCTAGATCCTCATGCATGCAACCAACCAAGGAGTAATGACGAAGCTGAAATATGCAATTGTGGAGAAATTTGCAATGCCAAGCAACATATATTTTGCTTGATCTGACTTTTCATTAGGACATGACCCTGAGTACAAACAGCTTCCATGGGGTTTGCACCTGTGTGCTCATGGTGGTAGGCTGCGTACACATGGTAGGCCTGACACTGGAGACAGAACTGCAAGCACATCACTGTCACTGATACTTGCATGCAACCAATCTTGAGATCAAACAATTGCTCCCGCAGGGAATCTGGCACAGCTTGTGACGCTCACTACAGCTACGCTGTCAAAGGGTTTTGCAAAAGAGCACATGCCGTATCACTATGACAAGGCCACACTGAACCAGATAACTCACTATATGAGCCTATATTTAGGGTCAGGGACTACACCTCCAAATCTCACATAGGTGTGCATAACCCACCTCCTGTTTGGGGGTCTCAGGGGTTGGCTGGGCGGGGTCTGCAGCAAAGGGGCTCACAAGAGCCACACCAGGAAGTGGCTTTGCAGGTGAAATAGAAGCAGAGGCTGTCCTGGAAAGGCCTCGTGCAAACTGATGCACAGCTGCTCTGTCAGCAGCAGACCCAGCTGCAGACTTGAGAGGCGACGCTGGCAAACCTGCAGCATCACAAAATGACTTGCTTGGTGGAGGATAAGCCACTGCTGCAACAACAGCATATAGCATGTCAGGTGAGCCGGTAAGAAAGCCGGTAAGAAATTTTTTATGAAAGGTGGTATGGCAAAGTGGTGGCTTGGCCGTGTGCTACAGCCTATAATAGCCTGCCAGCAAGTCTGGGCATCTTTAAAGGGATGCTGCCCAGCACAGGTAGCACAGCTTGAGCTCATGTTGCAACCTTGTGACAGCTGTCACTGTGTACTGGACTTACTACAGGCAAGACCTGTCTGAAAGCACACAGCGGTCTGGCATGCACCCTGGCACAATGCCCGAGCTGGCAACAAAGCAAAGCAAGATATTGAAATCCGCCCATGGCCATCGCTTCGAAACGATGCACCAACAGCAGCATGGGTTGGTGCCAGCAAAGCACAGCACAGCACAGGCAGAGCATCACAGCTGCAGTGCAAAGTGACAGACAGCCAAGCAAGAACGCAAATAGACTGCAGCAGGCGGATAGAGGATAGTGGTACTGACGCTCACCTGGCGGCAGGGCTTCAGGGCTCTGTGGAACAGCCCTGGAATTTTGCAGGGAGGGCCGCAACTTGTGCAGGAAAGCCCTGAGGGCTCTTCGTTTGCCTCTGCCCTGGCGCTGTCCTGCTGCCTGTTCAGGCTCACTTTCTGCACATGCAGGGGTGCTACAGTCACAACAGCTGCTTAATGATGACATGTAGTAAAAGGCACTGCTATGCACACAGGCATGACCCACACAGTCCACCAGCAAAGATGATTGCGCTAAACTTGGCATGCTGTTCAAGACCAGCCAGATGGTCTTGGATGCACAACGCCAAGCTAGCACCAAGCAGGTATAGTAGTGTGATTAGCTTATAAATTTAGATTATAAACTTATATACATATAAATATAAATAAATATATTTTTATTTTAAACAAAATAAATTTGATTTATTTTTGACGCCTTTGTATCCCAGTAGGCATGACCTGTTTTGATTGAAGGTTTGAGCCTTGACATAAGGGCTCAAGGTATGCAAGCAAGCTGGCATGGCCTTCACGCATGACATCGCAAGGGAATTTTACCTTCTGACACTGCCTGAGCCTCGGCAACTCCACTGAGGATCTCATTACGAGCACTCTCAATGCTGGCTGCCATTGCATTGGAGTCTTGACCCCCCTGGAAACCCCTGCTGATCCCCAGGGTGCCCTTGTCAGGAGACATACTCAGATTCCTGGACTGTGCAGAGCTAAAGGCACCGGAGTCTGCGCTGCGAAAGCTGCTAGAAGCTGACAGGGGTCGACTCAGCGCTCGCTCTCGGGCACTTGCAAAGCTTTCATCTGAGTCTGAGTTTGAGGTGGCACCTGATGCACGCTCTTCTTCCTCTTCGAGGGGTTGCCCAATGAGGCTACCTGCTGTGGCCCCAAAGAAGGGCTCAGTCCCTGCCAGCAGCTGCTGGGCATGCTGGGCATGCTGCGCTAGCCTGGCTGTCAGCGTTTGAACCTGTGCTCTGAGCCTCTCNCCTGACACTTGCATTTGTGTCACAGTCAAGTCTAAAAAGTTTGCACCAATGTTTATGCCAACATGCATGCAGACCTATCACCTACATGCAGCGATGCTGTCTAGCTGTCTTTGGCACTGGACTTTGCAGAATTAGCCTGCAATGGCCATATGCACCGATGTCTTGCAAACATGAAATTGAAGAAAGCTGGACTGAGGCCTTGGCTTCATGTGGCACGGCAATGTTGCAGGTTGCTGTCTATCATAACCTCACGCTGGCAACTGTCACCTGGCCAGGATAGTCTCATGCGCCAGATCTACAAGCTCCTCAANCATGCCTGGCACTGCTGTTGCATACAGGTTTGCCATCCTCACTGCATCTTCTGATGGCACTAGCTTGCCCGCTGATTGGGCAGCACACAGGTCTGGAGCAGCATCTTCTGCTGCTGCAGAGAGGCTGCCCAAGGCTGCTGTGCCTGGAGGCTGAGACGTAGGTGAACAAGCGGAAGGTGCAATTTTTGTTGCTGGTGCACATGCAGCAAGGCTGTGTCTCGGGCATGCTTCACTAGCTGTCTTGTCGAGAGCCAAATCAAATACAGATGCATCTGGACCCCCATGCACGCCTAGCTGTGGTTGTTGCAATGGTGTGCAGGTGCTGCTGTTGCTTGCTGTCAGAGCAGGACTGTCAGCAAGCTGTGTCTGAGCCTCTGCTTCTGCTGCCCATTTGCGCTCATACTTGTGCGGCAGATTGGCAGCAGATATGTCAGCATGTGGGCCTCCTAGGAGGGACAGGGATGGCTCGCCATTGTGCTTCACCAGGTACTGGTAATCTGGGTCTGCTAACAGCTCTGCATAACATAATGTGTCTGTGTGCAGTGTACAATACTCTGACAAGCTGTGAAGGTGCGATACATTCACCAACAGGGTGATGCTGCTGCAGGCGTGTGGAATCAAGAGCAGCACAAAACAAAGCCACATGAAAGAGGGCAGATGCAATTGAAAAACTATTTTGCACTAGCTGCTGCTGGCAAATATGCCTGATGGCTCTTGCAAACAATTAAATCTGTGTAAGTGCCACAGACATGACAGCATGCGCGCAGTGCTGCAGCAAGATTGTGAATTGCAGTACAGCAGTTCCATCACGTCCAGTCTTGCTTGAAATTGTTCTGCAATACTTGGAAGCAAGCTGCTCCTTGATATACTCACCGCCGCTGTGCAACTCCTGCAGTCTTGACATGCAAGTCTGCAAACACTCGCATGTGCCTAGCTTTATAGACTGATGCATTGATGACCATGCTTCTTGGCTTTTGTGGCGGTTCTACCTGCACACTTGGTTTAAGATGCATCTGCTGTTTGCAGATCTGTCAATTGCCATGAGGCATGCGGGCTTGTCACTGAACGGAGGAGAGCTGCAGTCTCTTGCTAGACAGTGGCCCACAGTACACAGTGACCAGGTTGATGTGCTGGCGCTAGTCCAAGCAATTGAGGCAGCTTTCTGTACTGAAATGTAACCCTTGGTCGGGAGATCACTGTCAATGGTGTCACCCCTTTGTTTTTANCCCACCTCAGAGGCATATTCAACAGCATTCTGAGCATCCTCAAAGCAGCATCTGCTAGGGAATGTTTGCTTGTGTTTGCATAAGCAAGCATCTTGGGCAGAGTCTTACTTCACTTGCGGCTTCTGACATACAAGTTATGCAGCTTGTTGGCTATTTTGGACTGTCACTTGAGTCATCTGCATCAGAACTATCTGCACTGATCGAGGGCTTGTCACTGATTGCATACCTTGCGGGGACACCCCTACATAGCAGTTGGTGTCTTTACTTTCTCGCATCATCAAAGCTGACCCCATCGCTTGTGTGTTGCAGAGCAGTCAGACTTCTTCATAACTCCTCAAGTTCAACAACAGGTGGCTCCAGCTATGTTCATTGTGGAAGAGCAGTTGCATGCAAATCAGGACACTGCAGGAGCAGGAATGGGTGTTTTCTTTGAACCAAAACGAGCTGTCACAGCTGATCACAACTTTCCTCAAGAATGGCAAATTGGGACCCAGGTGACCATCAGCTTTCCAGGTATGCCTTTGATATGCTGAAGTGTGTCAGCAATCACGTTTTGTGTTTTCAGCATGAAACACAGTGTCATGTGGTGACTGTTCTTACTCGTCTTCTGACGACCGCGGGCTTGTGCCGCCTTCTTCTTCTATCTCTGTGCAGCTGACTTGTGTATCCTCACTCACTGGTGTCCACTCGACATCACCGCCGTCACAGGAAAGCCACAAACGTGACACAAGTGCAGTGCNCACTCCAAAGAACTGCATAGCGCCACAAGCAGAACGGGAGCACGATCGCGTTGGACGCGATCTGTAGCGTGAGTGGATCGGGCCGAAACAGCTTTGCAGCCTTAGCTTCCTTCCTACGACTGTTGCGACGTGCTGTACACATGACTGTAAGGACTGCATCCCTCCGCTGCGCAATTTGCCGTGTTGCAATCGACTTCAACGGAGGGACGAACAGTTGATACTGAGCTGAACTTCGAGCAGCCCAGCGGGTACAGGCGCGCGTGCGCTGTGGCCATCATTGTCTTGCACGCAGCCTCGACGGACCACCACTATGTATGTGCCTGACTGTCTCGGACGATACGAAGCTTCGATTGCCTGCCACGGTGTTCTTCTTCGCCATGTACCGTCAGGCGTACTTGGATGCAAGCATTTTCTGCTCGCCCATGACCTGGCAGAGTCTCACGTCGGGCCATGTGAGTGCCGCTAAGGGCGACACAGGCCGCAAAACAGGTGCCGAAGCTTGCGTTGGGCGTGGTGTGTCTTCCCGGACGGCTTGCACATATGCTAGACGCCTTTCAGCCTGGTGCAGACAAAAGCCAGTCATGACTGTAGCTTCGACTAGCATGTATGTAGCAAGTCACAGGACTTCTGGCGGCTATGACAGGAGGCGTCGTAGCTGACCTCAATTGGCCGCTTGAAGTCAGGTAGGGATGGCACTGGTGTTCAGTTAATTCACTGCAGTAGGTGTCCCTGCCTCCCCTACAGCATCTGCAGCCCCTGAATCAAGCTCATCTCCAGGCATACCTTTGCCGGCAGCTGGAACTAGCCCAGCACTNATCTTTGGAGCTAATTTGGCTCTGGGGTTGACCAGTGTGCACAGTTGACCGTAGCTAGAGTGGCATCTCAAGTCAGAATAGTCTTGTAAGCTAGCCGTGCTGCAATACATGTCAGCTTACTGTGTGTGGCTACCTTTTCCAAGCAACAACCTACATACCTTTTGCGTATGCGTGACCTCACAACAGGCAAGCTGTATGGTAGGCTCCAACTGGGGTTTAGGGTTACGGTACTGTGCAAGCATGGAAATACCAAATTAGGCGGTGGCACAATTTGCTCGTAAGGCCTTTTTACAGACTACGATTAGTAAACCATATCTCAATGAGATCGCAACTGCCCTAACAAGCTCTCAAAGGCTCACGTCTGCAGACTATTACCTAAACAAGTGACACCACATGTGTCGTACGACATGCTTCCATGCCAGACGAGTAGCGACCTAACAGAACTGCATGGTTTAGATGGTCAGTGTTCCGCCAAAAACAAAAAGTGCCAGTACCTGCAGCATGCGTCCACCACTGCCGGTGGACGACTGGACGCATGACTGCCTGATAAACATGCATATGCATAATTGCAGCAGCAACCCTGCAGGCAGTGTGCCACCGGCAGACGTATCATATGCTGCTTGACAATCTAATCTACAGCAGCTCTGGCCTAAGGTCACCCTTGGCAGCACAGCTTTGTACCAAGCCGCATCCAATCCACACAGGGAACCCGCATCCAATCCACACAGGGAATGATGAGCTAGTAGAAAGCATTGTGGGACAGTGCATAAAAGCTGTCTTTAGGTGCTGTTCATCAGGTGAGCTGTGATGTTTTAAGGTCAAAACCAATCACAATGAGCCTTACTGTACAGCTTGCATATTTCGCTAAGCAGCAGGATGTATTGACAACATAATGTACAACACAGAACATTACTCAGTCGCAGATATTGTGTGACCACGTACAGCAGCGTCAAGCCAAAAAACAAATGGACCAAGCACTTTTGCAGACTCTTGTAAATTGAACTCAGAATTGGGTCCGTAACCCATCAATTGGCTTGGTATACTGTACATGTTCGGTCATCCAGCAGTTGGTGTGGGGCCCTGATTTCTGCAGCGCCATGGACCACAGAAACACATGCCCTTGATCTTGCTGTCCCCGTACCAGGTGAGTTGGTCGACGAGGGCTGGGCTTGATGTACAGTTCATCTGGAGACACATCTGCACACCAGGTAGCAGTGACCACTACTGTGCTGTGCCAGACTACATGTGGAACAAGTCTGCATGCCACATCAACAAATATGCTTTNTGCTGCTCAGAGTATTGGCAAGGTACATGATATCCCCTTGTTGCAGTCACAGGGTATGACGTCAGAATGATGGCTGTTCAGCACTCCTACTTGACATTCCTGCAATGTCAGCTGTGTGTCTTAGTGTGACTGTTTACTTTCTGCTGTAGATGGGGGCCCAGTTAAATCCCCGTGGTCGAGCTGACGTAGATAGCTTCCTGTCGCTCACATGACACACTGACTGATACTGCTACTTGCCCCTTTTCTGTGGTACATGTCTCCAATAAGCACACCAGTGACATCTGCTGCATCACACTTGCGACGTGGAGGAGGGGAATGCATGGTAGCGTTTGCACCCCAGATTTTCAACACACAGGCTAGGGACGCAAGCCTGCCATACCCTGCTGTGGAAGTCAGTGTCATGCTCATATTGCTGCTGCAGCAACTTGCACAAATTGTCTACACTCACTGCAAGCAGGCATCAAATCTCAGTGAAACAGCGCAACAGAAAAACTCAGCTCCTGCTCAATGCAATGCTTGTCATAGCCATCACCTCAGGCTCTACCTCCTTGCATCATCACCTGCCTCTGCTCACTGCACCACAATGCGCATGTTGCTGTCCCTGCAGGGCAGCATTCTCCATTATGCCAAAGGCATCACAGAATCATATGCTACAGCTGGGCAAGTCTTGGACTGCGTCATCACAGTGCCAGTCTTCTTCAGCCAAAGCCAAAGGGCAGCAATCCTAGACGCAGCCAACCTTGCTGATCTGAACGTGCTGTCCCTTGTAAACAACCACGCAGCTGCTGCCCTTCAACACGGCATCACCCAAGACTACACCAATCGATCCGAGCACGTCATATTCTACGACATTGGTGCAAGCTCCGTGGAGGGTGCACTGATCAAGTACTCGAGCTTTGACACAAAACTGGGGGGCAAGACTGTCACCCACAGCCAGTTTGAGGTGAAGGACGTGGCCTGGGATGCAGCCGTCGGTGTGCAGCAGCTGGATGTCTTGCTGGTTCACCACTTTGCAGACCAGTTTGAGNATAAACAGACCCTTCTGTAGCACATGCTGGCTTGGGGCTTCTCACGTCAACAACCCTTGAGCAATACGGTTGTAGATGTGCCCTAGTACTGTTGACAGTACTGTTGACAGTTCAATGGAGGTTCATTGCACGAGCACCACTGACAAAGCATCTGGTTGTTGACACAGCAGCCTGTATGTTCAGCTAATCAGTATTGTCGTCTCCCAAAAGCTGTCAGTCTGCTTCGTCACCCGGTCTCCTTGCAAGAATGTAGAAGCAAACTCCTGTCTTCAGGCGCTGGTTTGGGAGGGGGCAGCGGCAATGCAGCAACAACGCTGGCAAACAGCAGCTCCAGTGTTGTTCCTGCAGCCAAGAGCTTCAACTGGGCCAGCATCAAGGTTTGTGCAACTGGCTCATACTTGCACATGCCCACAGACTCTCATAATGTGGTCAGTTGATCTCACAATACTTGGGCATAAGGTTGGAACTTGTCGTGCCAGGCAGAGGTTGTACAGCGTGCTCACTGAATCTGCATTATGCAAAGATGTGGCACATGGAATTTTGCTTGCTTGCTATTTGCAATTCTTGCAGCTTCATGACGCCCCACTCTGCATTGATGCTGCACCCTGACAGTGTTGACAGCTACTCAGAAACTGCTTTTTAGTGCTCCTTGACATTGTGCAACACATGCATTTAATTGCACTCAGAACTGTACTGACCGCAAGTCAAGCACAATCAAGCTGTTTCATCACAATGGTGCCGTCGTTGGCTGTGCATCGCAACCCTNTGTGCTTGCAGATGGCTTGGCTGACAGTGTGGTGTGTGCCATTCTCGGCGGGCTGGCGACCTCAAGCTGTGGGACTATTTGTACTCAATGCTTTACTCGGAGTTAATGCCATCTACTTCAGGTAGAGTGTACTGTGTCAGCATTTCAGCAAGCAGTAACATACACTGTGTTGCTTTCAGCGAGTGCTTGCAGAACTGACACAAATGCTCTGCCACAATCATGACCTTCAAGAGACAGAACTTGCGACTGTTTTGCAGCTTGCTTCAACAGCACCTGTCGCTAGCAACACGTGCGCACTGCATGTCAGGCCCAGGGGCTTTGTGATCTGCAAGGTGACAGAGTGATAGTTTGCGGCTGGTGTAATATTAAGTTCACTAAAGGCACGTGACTGCCCAATAGCCAGATGCCAGATGCACGTTGTGTGTGTGCCTTACCCGCCCATGGGTTCATGCTCATCTTGGCAAATGCAAAGTCTTGCGATTTGGCCGGTCACTGCCGAATAAAGCCAGGAAGCCTCAGGCCTAGGATGTATTGATTGTTACAGCATGTACCCAATACATTCAAACTCCAATTCTTGGCAGGCTTGGACTGAGTGCAGTGCGTTATCTCCTGTGAAAGTTCACCCCTCGTAGCTTGAACAGTCAAATCTACCGCCCTACATCTATCTCGTGGGACAAATTTGGTGAGGACCCAATACCTGCGTGTCCCTCAGTGAGAATGCCTGCTCATTTGTTTCTAGCTACATCAACGAAGTTAGTTGCTTTGCGAGATGTACGGAAGCATACCCAAGATAACAGAGCTCGAACATGTCCTGCAGCTGAATTGGAATATTAAGGCAGCACAGTAGCAGATTTTACATCAGGCAAGCAACGAAAATAGTGGTACAACAATGTTCAGTCATTAATTCAATTCCACATAAGTTATGACCATACTTAAGCTGTGAACATTCCATGTGTTGTGACACTCAACATATAAATCTGTAGCCTAGCAACAACATACGATCTTTGTCACAAGCTTCCTAGTCATGAGCGGTCATGCCCAAATAAAGCACCTACGCTTTCACTTGACATGCCTGGTTGACACGTCACACACCACTCCTTGATTAGCAAGGGGGTCATACTCTAGTTTCAGCAACTTAAGGAAGTAAGTAGCAAAGCTGCAATTGGACCTATGATGTTCAATGCTANTCGAAAGTGGTAAAGTAGCGCGGGTCGTATATGAGTCAGTGAGACTATGAGTCAGTGTGGGAAGTATTGTTGGTCTTAACCAAGTCCTACTGTGCTAGCGTAGAATGTCTACACATGTTGCCCTGCCGACATTAGTGAGCTCAGCAGCTGATGTTGTGTAAGCTGCGTGTCTGGACATGTGCACAGCATAGTGCTGTGTTTTGCATCTGCATTTTGTCTTGTTCTGACCAGCATCTGGTGATGTAATGTTTCCAATGGCATCACAAAGTTGACAAGTACAAGGCATGAGCTTGAGACGGTCCAACATGCATGGGCAGGAGTGCTCTCACCAGTGGAACAGATGGGTATAGGCTGCACAAGCTGATTTGCCATCCTCAGACCAGTAGGGGAGTTAACATGGGTACAAAGTCTGGTGTAAAATCTGGTCCTTTAGTCCTTGCCTGCAAACTGCATAGACTAGCTCGTGATCAAGCCCATGATCAAGATGAGCTGGCTGGGGCAACAGCTGCTTCTGATCCAATACTAATTGTATGTCATCTGCTCCTGACACACATACTGACAAAGCCTCCTCATGAAATGCTGCTTTTCCAGCGAAATTGCGCCACTTGCAAGCAGAAGCAATCCCGCTACCAACATCACCCAAAGCTGCAGTTGGAATATTCCAGAGTGATAAGGGGTGGTCTAGTGCAGCAGCAGCTATGCTCAAGCCAGTCACAGCCAATGCTGTGAATTTTTGGGCTGCAGCCAGCATTGTTGTGCTTGCTTTGAACCCACAACAGGCATCTTGATGCCTGACTCCAAAACCTACTTTAATGTATCAGGGACCTGTATGTATGCCTGAACTGCAACCTGAATCGGCTGGTGAGTGGTGTCTGAAGCTGCAGGGATGCCTGCATAAACAAATCCACTTGCTCAGGTCCTGCTTGCAGTCTTCAGACATGCAATACGCCAATGTTATGCTGGGTTGTCGAATGTGCATACAACTGAGATGTTTGAGCATGCATATTAGTGACATGCTGAGCCATCATTGCCAGAAGCGGGCTTAGCTTTCATGCTGTTGATTAAAAAGGCTTCAGAGCAGCGTCACAGGCCTGAATGAACACCCTGCAAGATCTGCTAGTACATAAGCTGGACAGCGCTACCTGAACCATTTTGGGACAAACGGATGATGATCCCTGGGGGAGGCAGCCACGGATCTACGCCTGGGTTAGCAGCTTCAAGTGTAGATACCGGAATATGGTGCTGCTGTGCGATCAGGCTCAGCGTTTCACCAGCAATCACTTGATGGGTTGTCTGATTGGCAGGACGATCAAATTTGATCACAAGTCGCTGCCCAGGGAACAACTTGAACGGGTCAGGAAGTTGCCCCTCTTNTGCACTGCAGGGGCAAGGCATCATGCAAGCCAAGCAATTGCAGAAGGCCAAAGATCCTGTCCGGCAAGCTGCGAACAAGGTGCAGAGCATGCTCGGCGGCAGCAGCAGCACTTCATACAGCACAACAGCTCTGAGGTCTAACAGGTACCTGCAACATGCCATGTGCCATAATTTTAGCTGCAGCTCATGCTCGTCATGATTGTGCTTATGGTTTGTGCAGCTGCTGTGTGCAAACTGCAAGATGGCGTGCTCTTGTAATCACATGTCAACCAAAGTGTTTTGCATGGTATGGGTGTGCTTGTTCTGATGATACATCAGACCTCCCCTGACTGGAATGAGAACTGATGTTGGATTATCTGTCACACTTCTTTTTTCATTCAGGTGTCCAAAGTGCCATGGCAATGGCCAGCTTGTTTGCCATTCCTGTGAGGGCAGAGGCTTCAGAGGGGACTTTGACTGAGGCTTGGCCTGTGCGTAGTGCTAGCTGCTAGCCAGCACAAGATTGGGTGCTATGCAAGCTGCAGTGAATCACTGCCATTCATGAAGACTACAAGTTGGCAGCCACTTGGAGTATTGTCATTATTTGCTGTCAGTATAGCGCGGTGTTGTTTTGCTGATGTGATACATGAGATGTAGTTGCTGCAATCAATTGATCTAACCTTCATTCAGCCCCTTCAGCCCTTGCCCGAGCCCTGACCACGCTGTACTGATGTTAGCCTGAAACATAAGCTTCACGTGACACAGTGAGCCTAGTCACACGATTGCAGCTCGTTCGCAGTGCCTACACTCAGTGTCTAGTCTAGTAGTTGTTGTAATACTCTCTCTCCTTTGTGCACGACGCGAAGGCAGAGATACACCAGGAGTCTNGAGCTGTTGTCTGTGTGTGGCTCACCTCAAAACACCTGGTCGGCCGTTCACGTTGCGGGTACAAAAGGCAAGGGATCGACTAGCTCTGTTATCGCAAACATTCTGAGGCTGTCTCAGCTGCATACTGGGCTTTATACAAGGTAAGCTGCTGCATAACAAGCATAGTTGTTACAGAAGGCTTGCAGAGACTGTTAGCATGCCTGCTGTGACATGCAGTCCTCACATCACATCCATCACAGAGCGCATACAAGTCAACAGCTCAAACATCGCTGATGATGACTTTCAGCAGCTTGTACCTCGGTACGCCAAGGAGCTGCAGTAGTCACTTCAAAGAGACGGTTCCGATGTGACGCATTTTGAGCTGCTGACTGCACTAGCATTTCAGCACTTCAAGGACCAGCAGGTATCATCCTGACCATCAACCTTTTGACATGCTGGGTTGGCTGCGGTTGCATACAATCAAATCTGCCAGCTGCGTCCAGCATGCATGCTATCCAATCCCACAGCTGACTTCAAGTACAGCGAACTGATGCTATGCAAGCTGCANCCTGCTGCTCTGCTGCTTGCCTGGCAGACTCCTGCTGTGCAATGTCCGCCTGCAATGCATGGTTGTGTCAAGAGCATATAGGACTGCATGCCGGATGCAGTGTCTTGACATGCTTGTGTGTGTGAAGTAGCAGTGCTTGCTCTGCTTGACTGAGCAAGGAGAGGCTCTGGGAAGACAACACTCAACAGTCGTCACAGCTGGTGCATGGTTTTTTGTCATGGTTGCTGCGAAACATGATGTCTCGTCTGGGCAGTATATCAAGTTGCATTCAGCATCACTGTCATGCATGTACACTTGGGTAGTGTGTACAAGTCAACAGCTCACACATCAGCAATGCGGATTTTCAACAGCTTGTGCCTCGGAATGCCAAGGAGCTGCAGCAGTCACTTCTAGGAGGCAAATCCAAAGTGACTCACNCGGTCTGCGCCGAAGCCCTGCAAGGCGCGCACGAACGCAAATGTTGCGTGGTTGACAGCCTTTGTGAGGCCACCGGCACTCTCATTGTGCACGGTGTCAACCCGTATTGCTCCACACCATCCCGAACCTGACGCCTGCGAAGCAGTGCCTGTGTAGCACTGTAAGATCCGCACAAAGTTGGGAAAGTTGAGAAGACAGGAGAAAGTAAGCACGGGGTCACATGTCAAATGCATGTCCGGGTAGATACAGCGTGCAATTGGCTACCAACATCAAGTGTGCATTTTCATGAGAAGATGCTGTCGTGCTACATGGAGTTTACATTGATAGACAAAAATGTTCCTGATGTGCAGCAGCAACATGTAGCTGTGGACCGCAGCAGCAACATGTAGCTGTGGACCGCAGCAGCACTTTTCACACAGCAGACATTGTGCTTGCCTTCGAGTGGCTTCAGACAGCACATACGTGTGCGGCCGTCACTCGCCTACTTGTTCCGCTGCCTGTATCTGCGCACTACATTGCGTGTGTGGAGTATAAGCATAGACGATGTGCATTGGAGCCCGTTACACGAGCAAGCTTGTTCTACGTGTGGGTATGCACATGACATGTGTCAGATGCATGGATGCATGGCATAGCCGCTCTCATGTCACTGAGGTCACAAGATGCCCTGTCATTGCTTTGAGCTGTATGTTGCAACAAAACACTGACAATACCCACCACATATAAGACTATATGTGCATGCATGCACATTGCATACGAATTGCCAGCGCTTTGACTTCACTGATATGGGCAACTCTGAATTTTGCTCTTGTACGACACTGGCCAACACAAATTCCTGTGCCTGCCTGGCGAACCTGCTCACAATGCCACATGAGATGACAGCACAGCGTCGGGATCACTATCGTCAACAGACACAACTGCCTCACCACCAAGTTGCAAGCGCATGCGCACAACGAACGAACAGAAGCACGCAAAGCATCTCGATAGCACGAGCGGAAAAATTAGGACAGCCACTAACTCACATACAGCAGCAGCAATGCGTATATCTTGACTACAATGCTACCACACCGCTGTTCCCCGAGGTAAGCAGCCTTCGTTTGGCATATCACTATATGTATTGATCAACTTCCACACCTAACAGCCTGCAGGTGTCTCAAGCTATGGAGCCGTTTTTGTGGCAGCATTTCGGGTGAGAACGTTACACAACACTGTGATCTACCTTGACACGAGGCTTTATGGTAGATTCACCAGCTAAACCTGTTCCATGTGTTCTGCAGAAATCCCTCCAGCTCGCATGTGTATGGACGCAGTGTAGGTTAGCTTTCTGCCATCAAGAGGCAGCACACACTCAGACTATGTGCACTGATAACAGCACAATTTGCAGTGCAAAGCAGCCATAGACAAGGCAAGGACACAGGTAGCACAGATGATTGGAGCTGACCCCAATGAAGTGTATTTCACTGCAAGTGGGTCTGAAAGTGATCATTGGGCTATTTGGGGAGCCAGAACAGGCAAGCGCAGCAGTGCTGGCCAACATATGACCCCGCATGTGGTCACTACTGCCATTGAGCACCCTGCAGTACTGCAATACCTTCATTCGCTTGCGAAGGAGGTAGGAAACGCTGCTACCTGTTGCACAGAAGCATGTGCAGGAGTGGCACTCCGTAATGACGCTGATACAGTCTGTGATTCTTTGTATGCTTCCCTGCACAGATGAGAAGGCCTGCAGGGTTGCAAATGCTGCCTTGAATCGTAGACCTTGAGGCTGGTACAGCATTTGGCAAGTTCATGCATGTCATCGTGTCACAAGCATGCAGGCCGTTGCAACACAGTTTGTGTATGCAAGCATCCCTGCATCGCTCTACTGCAAGCTGTACCATGTGACTCATCATGCCCACAGCACTGGGCAATGTATGTCCGCAAGATGTAACCCTCACACTTGCAGAGCCTTGCCATGCAGGGTCTCATAACCTCCACAGCAGTGGAGGTGGACATGGCAGGTGTTGTTCACCCACAAGCAATTGAAGCCGCCCTGACAGATGCGACATGTCTGATCAGCATTANCGTCCTGGTGACTGTGGTACTGCAGCGCATGCTTGCACCCACATTTGCAGCCTGATGACGCTCAACAGATTGTAAACTGTTGTCGCATGCCTGATGCATGACTGCACTTGCTTGCCATGCAGCACTGTGTCCGGCAGCATATAGGTCATCCCTTGTGCATGATGGAGCAGTTGACAACCTGCAGGTTGCTACAAATGCCCTGCTGGAAAGGAAGGGTGAGCGCTGCGCTTTGGTCACCACTAAGGGCTTCAAGGACTTGCTGCACATTGGCAACCAGGCCAGGCCACGCATCTTTGACCTGGAGATTGCAGTGCAAGATGTGCTATTTGAACAGGTTATAGAAGTTGATGAGCAGGTAGGCTAAATTGTGCAATCAAGCTGCCAGAACCTGTCCATGGATCACTTCATGCCATTGCCACTGTCTTGTTTATTGTTTGAGAGCCTGTACAATTTCTGTGTTCGAAGCCAGCCACTTCACACAACATTGATCATGCATGCTGTTTGGTCCTGCGTGTTGTCGTAGACTGCCTGGGGTTTGCACATGCTGGTCAGTGCATGGCTGTCGGTAACACACGTCCATGCTTGACTTTCACCGTAGTCAGGCTTCATCTGGAAAAGCCCTGATTCTCTTTGCTTGTTGCTTGAACTCCCAGGTTGCCTATACAAATTCGACATGGCAAGTGGCATTGTGCTTCCTGTTGATGATAATACTTGTGTCACCCGATGACAAGGCATGCTGCACAGAGCCTTGCAGAGTCTGATTTCTGGCTTGCATATTGTCTTTGGCCTTCTGTATTGATCGTATTGTATATGCCGTGGCAATTGCAGATCGTGCTCCCTCTTGAACATGAACCTTCAAAGCGCTCTGGCAAGAACCCCAAGCATGACACAGAGGCATACCCTATCAAGGGTAAAAAGATCACAAGCCAGACTGGGGAGGTTGGTGTTGTAAGGCGAGCCCCAGACCTGCAAGCCCTCAAAAAGGATCTGCAGGTAAGTGAGAGCCTGCACAGAGTACAAGCCGTTGCCCGTCCACCAGGTCAAGATTTTGAAGCTATCAGAACAAAAATGCTGGTGCACGTGTATGCCCAGCAACTCTGCCCAGCTTTCATGCTTCTTGTGACCATAGAGCTGTGGGCCACTCTGGACGCAGTGCACTGGTNTTGCTGACATCATGCTGCACACAGCACATCTGGCCTGACGGAGTCCTGTGTGCAGTGCCGCAGAATAAGCAAAAAACTCTGCTGTCATGCCTGGCAGGCAATGCACCATGCATGGCATGGCACTGAGGCCTCTGCTGCATGGCCTGGACATCTCTACCTATCCTAAATTTTGCGTGGTGCACCTCCAAAACTGCTGTGATGTCAGGCCTGATCCATCAAATAATGCAGCTTGACCGGCCAAGTCGTGGCACATCAGCTATTGCAGTCAGAATGCCTCGAGGCTTCCCTGATGGCCAGAAACAGATGCAGGACACACCACCACTTGCAGTGCCACACGGGCCTGCACTAGTTGACGCCTACTTGCAGAACCTCTTGACGACGTGACAGTCAGGCGGGGCTGGTCTGTGTTAATGAACTGAGTCAAGTCTATGTTGTGAACTGCTATGGAGCTAGTGGATGGCTAGTGTCAGAGGTGGCCACCGTCTTCAAGGCGCAGCAGGATCAGGGTCAGCAGTATGATGGATACGCTGGAGACAAAGGTAAGCAAGATGAGCCAGGGGCGCTCGCTCTGAGCCACCGCCTTCTCCATCAACTGCTCTATCTGAACCTCCTGCAGCGCAATACCTGCCTTTCAGCGGGATTGCGATGTGAAGCACTATTTGCTCTAGTGCGTCATGTACACAAAGCCATCAGCTGCATTGACCACATGCCTGACCTCACATGCAGTGTGAAATGCACCACAGGGGTGCAAATTTGACTGAAAGCAGTGCTGTTGCCCCGCACTGGTCAGTCCAACAGTAGCTGCAGCCTCAGCAGCACTTCACACCAGGCAGGATCTACTGCTGTTCATGCAGTCACTACAGTAATCTATGATGCGGCATGCCTGGCCACTCCTCATGCGGGGCCTGCTGGATCAAGCAAAAGCATGAACAATGCAGTCCTTGCAACCTGCTGAACGTGACGAAATTCAAGCCCCATGTCCGTGCTTACTCACCTTGAGGTGCCAGGTGTTCTGCATTTCCTCAGCAATTGCTTCCAATGGCAGATCTGGAGACAGCACCACATCCCTCAATGCCTCATCCTGACTGCTCACGGACTGGCTGCTCTTGCTCGCTGTCCCTGTGACACACAGGTGAAACCCTGAGGGACCGCCCTTCATGTGCATCTTAACTTCCAAACATGCATTGACAAGACGGCTCTGACGGTTGCTGTGCATTGGCTGAACCCCTTTTGGAGCACACCGTGTATGCTGGTGTGATCTCTGTAAAACAAGCGTGCAACAGCCTTCTCAGTGATCACAGCACTCAACTGTTAATCATTTATTTCCATGGAATTGCAACATTGCAAAGTGACATTGCAGGCTTGTAAGCATGTCACAACAGTGGCAGAAGCTTGCACACCCAGTTCAACTTCTGAGGTGGGTAAGCACTGCCTTAAGGAGAGTGCAGTGTACTGGTGTGATGACCACAGGCAGACCATATGACTATGTATACAATCTTCACAGACTGCAGTCAGCACTTGATGCAGAATCAAACATGACACCCATTGATGACTATGCATGCTGTGACCCTCAGTGTTGCTGGCTCCATCTAGCAAAATTACTTGCTGCAGCAAGCATGTGTGTGAGTGTGTCTGTTGCTGCAGCAGCAGACACTTGTAGCCATAGTGCTCTCACCTGTGGCCTGCTTATCGCCCTGTCCTTTGGTGAAGGACTCTATCCGCCCCCAGAATGCAGACTTAGCTCCTTCAAATCCTTCTGCTGCTGAGTCAGCTGCAGCCTGCCACCAGGGCTTTTCCGTCTTGCCCTCGGCACTCTCAGAGCTGCCCTCAGTGTCAGGCTCCAGCCTAGTCTGCCGCTGAGGGTGTGGTAATGGGCCCTGCTCACTAGGGCTTTTAGACGGCGCTGCCTGCCCCTTTTCATCCAGAATCCTCTTGACCCCTGGTCTTCCACGTACAGGGTCCATAATCTCAGTGCTTTCTGGTCCATCATCATGAGCCTGACTGGAAACCGAGATGCCCTCGGCAATGCTGTCAGGAGGCGGCGAGTCCGAAGCTATCTGGTGTCTACCTGTTCTGCTGTCTGATTTCAAGGGCGCTGCTGACTGCTGATGTGACTGGAGCTCTGCCACTGTGGCATCGATGGTGGTTTTGGTGAGGGATGCAAGCGGATCAGGCTTCACGGCAGCTGGCACTTTGTCAGCATCTTTGTCATGACGGGGCGAGNTGCGGTTGACAAGCAGTCAGCTGCACAGGCACCTGTACTTCAGACTCACTTGATGAAGCATATATATCCAGGTTCAGACAGCAGCGCAATCTGATCATCGATTGACATCTTACAGACCTCCAGGTCAACATGCAGCACCTGCTGATCATTGCCTTGCGCCTCCCTTTGTGCACTTGGTGCAGCTTCAGGCCAGCATCCATCGTTGGTCAACTGAACTTGCAAGTCAGCAGTGGCCAACAGTCCACCAGCTCTGCATGCAGCACCAGCTGGCACAAGCCAGCTGGCACAAGCCAGCTGGCACAGCTGGTATGTCTTAATAGAGGCTGTGCTACGCTGGGCACACACTGAGGAGCATGTNCCCTGGCACCCATTCATTTGCACATCACAGCAAACAGGACTGACAACGAAGCCTGGACATTACCTTGCGGCTGGATGGCACAAACAGCTCTCATGTGGTCACGATTTCATATCAGCATTGCAAAGTGGTCACAGCTAGTATTAGCTGCGTAGTGTTAGCAGGACAAGCAAATGTGGTCACTGAAATGGCTTCACATCGTTGTTTGCAGCAGTACGTAGCATCTCAAGACGTCAAAAGCATATTATACTGCTAATGAGTACGCATTACAACCAGCTGAAGGGGATGTCAAACATCTGGCTTATTCTCATCAAATACCAAGTACAAAGGTGACAAGTCTATGGTTAAATAGTGAGGTGAGTGCTGATACAAGGACTCACTGCATCACTATTGCATGCCACCTTCCCAGCNGCTTGATGCTCCCACAGCTGCATGCAACACTGCTTGCATCAAACATTTCAGGTCAACGTGCAATTGACGGGCGCAAGCTTGGTGCACAAAAGTATAGAATGCAGATGAAGCTGCAAACACAGCATCAATGCCACAGCACGTGGCAATCTGAACCTGACAAACTTTTGCAGCTTGCAAGTGCATCCAACTAGCATTCTTTATTGAAGCTATCAGCAGTGCAGCATAGCTGGATCCAACACATGTTGCAAAACGTGTAGAGGCTTTAGTAAGGGGCTCACAAAGGGCTTGCAAGCACAAGATGATAACATCCAGGAGGAGTCCTGTCNACTTGCTATCCCGTCGTGTCGATGTTGTCTCTGTAATGCGGTAAGATATTCAAGCTTGACTGGAAATTGTCACTTTCAGCTGCATTCTCACAATGTGAGAACTTTGCTGATTAGTCGTGTCATCAGTCAGTTGCCGATCAGCGAGCAGGTACGCTTCGCTTGCCGTGCGACTCGCCAGGTACTGCCACTCGCCTCTGCATTTTCTGATCAGCTTTGCCGTGTCTACTGTGCTCGCTTGAGTGTGGCTCTATTGCCGTGACTTGTGGCTTGTCCGTGTCGGCATGTAGTTACGACCTCCAAGGTGTAAGGACGATGAGGGGTTCACAGCTTGCGCGACCGACCGAGATACACAGTTGGCACGTCGTCTTTGGGAACCTATTCATTTCGACCGGCTACACGGTGATCTGGACAGACTAGGCCGGCGCAGAGATGTCGACACCTACCGCTGGGCATAGGCAGCATAGCAGCTCATATGGAATGGCATCGCAAGGTCAGCACGGCAGCAACCAGACGACCGAGCTCTTCATGTCAAACTACCGGCTTGGCAAGACCTTGGGTATAGGTTCCTTTGGCAAGGTGATTCCATAGCCAAGTCTGTGTGGATTTGCGCTCTTCCCACGCCGCAAACTATGACACACATGTGCTCACGGGANTTGCAGGACTCTGCAGCAATGGCATATGTTGACTGTACTCAAACACAAACATGCATCTGCGTGACATACATAAAAAACGAGGGAGTGGAGTGCTAGGACATTGTGCAGGCTGTTGGAACCCATCACTGATGCCGCCGCTACTCAGATTGTGCAGCAAGCCAGGACCAGCAGTCCCCGACCGGTATCCCAAAGCCCTGTCCCAGGGGCTACAGCCCTAGGGTCTGCAGCCCTGGGGGCCACAGCCTCGGGCTTGAAAGCAACCCCTGGGTCAGCAGCAGTTTTGGGCTTGGGAGCAACAGCCCTCGAGGGCTCAGCGCAGGAGCCCTACCAGCCGAATCTGACTAAGCATGAGAAACAGCTGATGCAACAAGCTCATGAGCGCCATCAGGCTAGCATCACCTCCACACAGGTGCAGTTGCTCTTGCCTCGCAACCCACATACGGCGCAATACTGCATGCTGACCTGCCATCAATGTGGCTGGGCTGCTGAGCATTGGCTAGTGCTGCAGTTGCTCTACTCAAGCGGGCATGCTGAGTTGTTTGGTGACAGTAACAGCAGTGTTGGGAACTCAGTCCCTGAGAATGATTATTCACAGCTACCACAGCATGAGCTGAGCTTCTCAGCAAGCAGATATCTTGCTACACACCAAGACCCTGGTTGTGTGGGCTGGCAATGTCTGTACCAGCTGCAGTCCTTGTGGCTATCATGGTTTGGCTGATGCAGCATGCCCACTGTCTTGACCTCACCCTGTTCAGGTAGTCATGGGGCAGACTTTCAGTGGTGAAGCCTTCAAGCCCACACCGCCCATCGTGGTGTTCAAGGACTTTGAGGTTGGGCAGACTTACCGACAGAGTGTCACTGTGACCAACATTTCGCTGGGCAGGAACACCTTCAAGGTACTTGGCTTTCGTTGATCTTGCAGCGTGCTGTCTGAGTGTAAGCGCTTGCCACAGGCGCTTCCATGCATCTATCTGTGCTGATCATCATGCATCAGTAAAGTACCAAGCATGATCTTGCCTGGGGACACCATCTGCAACTTTGAAAGTACAAGTCTACTTTGAGAAGCCCTGAGTCACAGTGATGTACCATGCTGTACATACGCGGTCACAAATGCTGTGTGTAACTAGCTTCTGCTTACTACAGTACACGTTGGGCCACCGGAATGCTACTGGCTACAGAAGTTGGGCTGCACTCCTNCTGCACTAGATGCTGTGCTGGGCTGTGCGCTGGACCCACTCTGATACCTGATCACCAAAGGCTTCTGGCCTGCGGCATGGTAAAGAACAAGTGTGTTGCAAGATAGACAAGTAACTGATTTTGTCGTGCCATGTGTACTCTGATTGTAGTGTCATGATTAGACAAGTCACTGATTCTGGAGGGTTTGCAAGGGCTGACATGGCTGGCTTGTTTGCTTTGTTGATATCGGACACATGCCAGAAAGTAATCTGATGACATTGTGTTGACCTTACACAGTGCCCGCAGTCTCCATGCAGGCAGGGATCGGCAGTGTTGTGTTGTGACGCTTGTTGTGGTGACCAAACTTTTGAGCACGAGTGTTTATGTGTCATTGACACATAACACCTTTTGGTGCGACAACACTGTAACACAAGGACCAGACATTGGTTAATGCACATGCTTACGTAACCAAACACTACACTGGTTCAAAGCGACATCAGAAACATGTCTGCAACCTCAACCTAAGTAGGTTTCAATTGAGTGCCTGAGGATTTGAGTTCTATGCCATCAATGCCTGCCCTGTGGGGACAGCCATGTGGGTCAGCCATGCGTTTTACCTGACACAGACAGCAGGGAGTGGCCGTCCAGGCACTGCATTGCTTCAGCAGCAGGTGCCATCTCCTTGAAGCTGACCAGAGCATACGTCTTGCTTGGAAACACCTTGACAGCCTCCAGTGGGCCAAACTTGCCAAAGACGGTCTCAATGGCGCTTTCATTCGGCCGTGTGGCAATGTTGCCCAGTACCAGATGCCTGCTAGGCTGTGAAGCTGCAACAGTAGACAGACATAGGGGTGAGCTGTGCCAGAGTGAAGTGGGCCAGAAACTTAGTCCAGCACTAGCACAATGATGGCAGGCAATACAGGTGCATGGCGGGCACAGGGTTGGCAGGTTCACGCATGTAAGCACAAGCAGGCTTGGATTGGACTCAATGCATTGACCTGTAAGCTGTTATGCACCAGGTGCACGAGATGGCCGGCTGTACATGAGAAATGTGATCTCCATATCAGATATGTCAGGGTTGCCAGTAGCATATGGGCTGCAGCTCACCTTCCAGCAAACTTCCATCCCAGTCAGCTTCCAGGCTCGAACTGTTGCCTCGCAAAATGTCACTAGTGTNCACGGAGCAGACACGCTACAACACCAACACATCCCAGGCAGTGTACTCTGGCTGGATCTTTTCATACCGTCCAGCCACTCTGGCTGTGAAGGCTGGAAGGTATGACGAGGCCCAGAGGACCCAAGCCACATGCCAAGCCGACAAAACTAGACCTCGTGGCCCGCCCTACGATCATCAATCATCATGCTAGCCATGCACCAGGCCTTGCAACCATAGGCGCGCAAGGGCGAAGACACTGTAAGCACCAGCCTACAAAACAACACTGGTATAAGTCAAAGTCAGGAAGTGTTCAAAAAGACAGTTGCCATGTGCAAAATGCAGACACTTTGCGTCCTGCCAGGCAACATGAGACTTGTGGGTATGTCAGCCCAAAGTGGGTTGGGAGCAGCTTACCTTGCGCTGCTCATGCCGCTCATGCCATTCATTGATGAACGCAGTCTCCTGCAGAAGTTTCCTCACCCTTGCCACNGCATACCTCGTGACACAAGTCTTGTCAACCTCGATAGCCATGATAAAGCCACAAAGTCACAGCGTGCATTGGAATTGTTGAGGTCCAGATCTTGCAGGGACTGCAAGTGCGCCAGGTCTTCTACCTGAAGCCGCNAGGATGTGTTCAACAGCATGCACATGCCGTTTTCCTTGTCACTAGCTGGTCTGTCTTGTCACACCTTCCCACACGCAAACACGTATCACTGCCCATGCGTGATCTTGTAGCTGGTACATCAGGGCCCAACTGTGATTGACCTGCCGTGTGGGATCGTGCTGCAGATTGTGCCAGGGTTCCGAANACGACCTTCATTGAAACTAGTACGGTAGTCAAATTGAGGACCTGGTTTTAGTGCCAGAACTGGACAGTCGCTGCGCAACGTGTACAGGCCTGTCGCTTTTAAGAAGTGCACGAATGAAATCGCGTGTGCTCCTATGTGAGATTGTAGTACCATGACCGCAGTCCTGCAGCCGGTTAACCTAGCCGGTTAACCCAGCAACGTTGCTGATATGCAGCAGGACGGCCGACGTCAACAACGGGTGCAGGTGAAGTAGCGCTGAAGCCTCTTTTCCTTTCATACTTCAGCCCCTAAAGCAGTCCCGTAGGAATGTTCCCGAAGGTCACAGGCTCGAAATATCAGACGGCTCGAAGGTGGTAAAGCGGGCGAGCAAAGGACATACCAAGTACTGATGATAATCACTCAAACTCACTTATTGGTTCTCTCTTGAAGGCGTCTATGCGCTGAAAAGTAATTTTGGCCTTGCCTCAGACTTTTCGAAGCAGCATTTTCCCGCTAAGAATCTGCCATTACATTAAGCACGAAGTTGTTGTGTTTGTGCTCTTGGTGATGATGCATGTTAGTTTTACTTAAAACAGTCGTGCCACAACATGCCATCTGTACACATATGTTCTATGCCGTTATGGACCCTTCCTGACCCATCTCGTGGAAGGTTGCCAAGGGGAATGCAAGTGACGCGTGAGTTCGCTATGACATATGCAAGCTTGGTCAAGCTAAGGTCACAAAACTCAAAAAAGCTCTGTTACTCACGCCATTGATAGGGTGCCGCGTGGTGCACCAGATAGTGTCCGATACGCTTTTCAGCCAGTGCAACATGCTTACAGCTCAGATCAGGTGTTGTATCCCCACCCCAAAGACACGCCTAACGTGTTATTTCCCTTTCTGGCTTTTCACGTTTGCTGGCATGGGGCATGGCATCTCATTTTCGCAGAAGTCCAGTCTTGGAGATGTCACTACACATACTCAGGTTGACAATTGATGTATATATACCTACACGTTTCACAAGTGATGGCCAACAGGCCTCATTTGTGCCCGCTTTCAATAAGTCGACCTTTCATTCACGTGAGCAAAACTGTTCCCCCTTATGCCCGTGTTCAGCGAGGCGCCTTTTCTCCTGACTCATTACAGGAAGAAGAAGCAGACATCAGGGGGTTTTGTGAATTACGTTACCGACGAAGTTGACTTGTTCTACCTGATTTCACACAAGATCTGTCGTAGGTAAGCAGTGTTGGGAAAGTTGACATGCGTCATCCAAATGATTCGTGAAGGTTGCGCGAACACTCTACGCCCTCAACGGCTGGGCAGCCTTGACGCTCACTGAAGCGCTTAGGCATGAAGAGGTGGTTTCGCNGACAGCGCTGACGCCATCAAGGTAAATCACCCCTTGAGGGAGGGAGTTGTCCAAGTTGTAGTTCACGCCTGTGTTGCAACAATCAAGGCGTCAGACACGGTGAAATAGGATGCAAATCACAATGCAGTCTCCACAGAAATGCTTAAGAGTAGAAACCCATCTGGGAAATTGCCGTTGCGAGCTAGGTGCAATACCAGTAAGTGCAATACTGCTGCATGCAAGTGTTCGCAAGGCGGACGCGCAGTTTCGAGCATCGATGTGCATGTGGCAAATCAGTACATGCCTGTCCACCGTCGTGCAAACGCCGACAAGGCTGGGCCACCGACAATGGTTACGTTGTAACTGCCGCTGCAGTGGATGTCAGCAGTTTGGAGCCCACGGCTTGTGTTTGTCGAAGCCAGCAGCCTTCGACCAGCAGACGCAGTAGCCGGCGTACTGCTGGAGGGCAGCCCGATCAATGTCATGTTGCATGTGCCCACCTACAAAACATCTTCAATGCATCTCGCAGCAACATGTCGATTTCAGCAATGTGTTGGCAGTACAGTAGGTCGTGTGCTTGGGTGAACAAGCATGCATAATTTGTCTGCGCATGCATCACCCGTAATCTTGACAATAACAGGCTCAGTACAGGGGCCAGTGCTTCAGATTGACTGTTCTTGCAAGCCCTATGCACACCCAACTTAAATTGTGCCAGGAACCATGACAAAGCGCCCAATCAAAAGAAATCTCGCGTGCTTTATTTGTCAACATGCCAGCAAATCTGGTATGTTATACTTACAGGCAAATCTCTCTGTTTTGAGTCACACATGTACTCCATTTGGCTACAATTGATACGACTGCTTGTGGACAGGTGTTCCTCATCAAGCGGTCAGCAGCAGGTNAACGTATCCATCGCTGCAGCTTGCCTGTAATCACTGACTTGTGTCCTGTTCTGCAGCTCAAGAACACCATTTGGCCTCAGTTTTTGCATACCTATGCGAGTTCATCGAGAATGCTCTCAGAGCTCTGAGAGGAGCATCTGAAACAGAGAAGCTTATGGAGGTCAGGCTATACCTGCCTTCGCATGCACAAGGCATGGCTTCAGCTACAGGCAATGAGTCACAGGTAAACCAGCAGCCTGTCAACGCGGCCATGGTGTGTATGTGGAGTATGCATCTCAGCATGCTCTGGCTCCTCTACAGCCTCAGCATCCACATTTGCTTTGTGTCAAGACAGATATTGATGAAGGCCTGAGATGTCCTAAAAGTGCAATGTGCAACCTCATGCCAAAATTATGTATTAGCTGCAGCATATCACATATGAGTACACTTCAAACAGTTTTGTGAGCTTCCTGTGCTGGCCACTGAATAGTCCTTGTGACGTTGCAGGACTACATTGCATTCCGAGACACGGGAGATGGCATGGTAGTTGACAGCATCAAGGCTTATACTACGCTTGCTGCTGCCCCACAGGAGCTTGTAGGTACAGGCCAATGCGAGCATGTATAACCTTCGTTAGCACACAGCAGAGCGTTGCTGTCTTAAGCTTTACTTGTGTTGCTACAGATCTGACGGTTCCTGCCGCTGTTGCGGCATATTTGGCAGATGGCAACTTCTCTTGCTTTGGTGTGGGTGGAAAGGTGAGCAGCCTGNGGCCTGGTTAGTGCATATGGTGTGCAGTGGCAGGTTGAACGGAAGTTCAAATTTTCCGCGTTTGACTTTGCCACATTCTTCTTCGCAGAGCATAATCAGACTTCGCCAGCGCCTGCAATCAGCCCTTGCGTCGTAAGCAAGCTTGCCGGGGGGTCTAAAGTACTCGCAACTTGCGCAATTGCTAACGGTTGACACCGTGCCCTCCTGCGCGCAGCATGTTTCGAAATCCGCATGGGAGCAGGTAAGTCACGCCCGGCTAGCGTATCGGAGCTTGATCTCCGGTGCTGCAAATTGAGCGTAGTGATACCAGCGCTGGTGCGTACATATTACCCGGTTCCGCATCACTACATACGTGACGCGGCATCGTGAGCAACCCCTTGTTATGCTCTCGTGATGTGCTGTAGAACGAAGAAAGTACGATAACAGCTGCCGTTGACAGGTACCATACCAGTGTCGATTGCAATTTCATCGTAGGGCTTGAACATGGCCCGTGCTTTGCAGCGCACTGAGTTGGGATCGATCTACAAGACCGGGATGGGATGTGTCGGAAGTTTTAGTAGTGGATGGCGGAAGCTCAGACAATACCGCACTGCTAGCCAGGAAAGCAGGCGCAAAGGTAGACGTACCCGTACTGCTTGCTTCGCGACGCAAGATTGCAGCATATTTCTTGAACAGCTGCATGGAATCAGGTATTATTGTCACCGGCTGGACGGGCAAAGCAGATGAACAAGGGCTGGCGTCATGCACAAGGCGCTTGTATCATGTTCCTACATGCAGATTGCAAGCTTCCAGCCAGGTGACATATGATCATTTGCAGTTCTTGATCAGCAAACCAGGCTTATGCAGCTGTCTTTGCAGGTACAAAAAGCTGCTGCATACGGCTGCACAGAATTGTCATAGCATGACAAACCTGCCGCCGCTGTGGGGATGCTTTGAGACAATTGATGCAGATGTAAGNGTGCTGTTGCTGCACTGCTGCTGCTGCAGTTAAAGCCTGATGGCAAGAACATGCCTAATTTGGGTCGTTGCACACCCTAGGGTCTGAACCCTAACTTTTTGCTGCAGTCTAAGCCTGTTGACATGAACATGCCTCACATGAACATGCCTCACATTCCACCACCAGTCCTTCCCGGCTCCACACACATTGTCAGCCTGCAAACTGCCTGCACATTAGCTAATCTGGGTGNGCTATACAGTTATGCCAGCTGTTTGAGCCAAGTCACAGTAACAGTACAGCTATCATAACTGTACATAAAAACAAAGCAGGCTTGACAAGACTTGCAATTGTCCACACTCCCTGTTCACACTTTTCATTTTACCCCATACCGATGGTTCTTTCAGTTATGTTGCAGTTTCTGTCATGATGTATGTAAAGCGTGCATGCAAGCAAGTCACATGTGTTTGCCTATGATAAAGCCCAAAATGCCTATGTACAGCAACCCAGTTCATTGGTGTCATGACAACAGCCAGAGAATTGACCATGTTTCATTTCTGCTGGAGTTGGAGCCACACCTGTGTATTCTAGTGTGACAGAAATGCATGCTTACATTTTACGAAAGCTTCTTTGCTTATCACCCCTCAAGCAATGTGGCTTCCCAAACCTTTACCCCACCATGCAAGCCATAGGGGAAGTACATCTTAACTTGTATGTATCTCATAGCTATGCTCATTGGCAATTGTCCTGTTGGCTTCTGCAGGCTGTTGCTGGTAAGGTGACAGACGAGGAGTTGGCGCGTGCCAAGAAGGCCACCATCAGCAGTGTTCTCATGAACCTGGAAAGCAGAGCTGTTGTGGCTGAGGACATTGGCCGACAAGTCCTCACATATGGCCACAGGTAGCTTTGATTTGCGCCCAACACATGGGGAGAGCGCTGTTACCATGCTTGCTCAGCGTGTCACAGCTATGAGCTGCAGCCCCGCTGCTTATATGCGTGTTTGCACCTTGTTTGCGACTTGTTACGCTTTGCATGCTGCTTGCTTGTCACCACAACCCAGTACATGACAAGTCGTCTCTCCCTGCTGTGAAAGGACTGTAGTGCAGCGATTGTGGAGATGTGGGGAGCATCTGTTGGTCACCTTGCAACCCCAATATCCTTTGACGAGCATGCTATTGTCAGCTTGCACAGCTGGCTCAATGTCCTGTGCAACTGTCTGCAGGAAGCAAGTAGGCGAGTTCGTCAAGGAGATTGAGGCTTTGAAGGTGTCAGACATAACAGGTGCTGTGAGCAAATTGCTTGAGAGTCCTCCTTCCTTGGCAGCAATCGGTGACATCGCCAACATCCCAAGATATGCGGAAATTGAGAGACGCTTCAGAAAGTAGAGTGATGGCTTTTGGCAGCAACTGAGTGATCGATCAGTACCACTTAGTACCTTTGGTTGTGGTTTGCTGACATCTGCATCTGATGCGGGCACATGCTGCTGGTCATACCATGTGTCTCGCTGTCCCTAGTGTGCAGCACTGCATGCGCATCAAAGCGCTAGAGTAGCATATTTGGTCAGCAGCGTTTGACTTTGAGCCTGCTATGCAGCTTGTATGTCCATGCGCACTGACACTCTGATGTGTTAGTCTGGCTTCTCAAAGGTGACCTTGCCGAGAACTGAGGTTGCTGATATCATCGACGCTTCTGCACATCTCATGACTAACAAGTCGCTTCCAGTATCGATGGCTCAATAAGCCTAGTTGCGTTATGTATACACGACAGCCATCTGACTGGCCCTGGGTAAGCAAGATTAGCTGTCTCTTGTAGGCTCAAGTGTCGCAGCTGCTTGGAATGTAGCACCTGAGTGCTAACAACAAGCAGGATAATATGTGACTCGCAGAAATTTGACTGTAGCTCACAATAGCGCCTGCACAAAGCAACCCACACTTCTGTAACACGCTCTTACTGTACAGCACCAGCCTACAGCGACTGTGTCCATGCTAACACACACCCAGCACAGCATCAAGTTACAGCACAAGCTGAGTACAGCCGGACAAAGGACATGGCATGGCTCGACCTCGCCAACAGATCAGACGCTGCAACACATCCTGTTCAAGCATGCTGCACATTGAGGTGGGCAGCAAACCACCAGCATCTCAATGCACAGTACACTCTAGATCTCTTTACTTCACCCAAAATGAATGCGCTGAGCGTACAGTGTTTGGACCTAGATACGCTTGCTCAGTGTGGAGTTACTTCAAAATGTTAGCCTTGCCAGTTGCATGTGGATTGATCCGTATGTCACACCAATGTCACACCAGCTCTCTGATTGCCTGATGGCTGCAAGACATCGTTTACTGCATGCCCATTTGCTGGCTGCCCATTTGCTGCCTGCCCGTTTGCTGCACCAGCCCCATCACGAGCAGGCAGCTGTATTGAAGAGTGAATGTTGTCTGGCCCTTTGTTGACCTTGCCACGCTTTGTCTTCAGATAAGGATACAATCCTCCAGCATTCTCAGACCACGTGTCACCAGTGTGTGAGGCAACAATGTCGGTTGTCTGGTCCACTGCAGCAGCCTTCTTGCCCTTGCGCTGTGAGAGCATGGATGCTGTAACACTCTTGATCTTGTGACCCTGTGCAACACACATGAGTCATTGATGTGTACGAATTAAGATATGGCACCACTGTGTGCAGACAAGAAATGCAGAGTCCAACAGCAATGCTCATTGATTTTCCTGCAGATATAGGTATGCAGCACTTAGCAGTCCACATGTACAGGCATGGCATGCCTGATTAGCAGTACCCTCAAACTAAGCTTGCCTGTATGAATGAGCATTTGTGCATCTGAATGACTGCACTGCACACTACATCTGTGGTTATGCAGCAGCTTTGTCTAGCGTACTTACCGTGAGGGTATCAATGATGTCTTTCAGCCCCATGAGTATGAGAAAGGCCCCAACTGTTGCCCCATATGCAACATACCAGCCCCAGCCCACAGCAGCAATATAGATCCCAAGGAAGAACGATGCAACACCCAAGGCAAAAGCCAAGCGCCCCAGCCAGTGATGCCCTACATCCCAAATGGCCCTATACTTGTGACCCTTCAAGGGCCTCCAGATCATTGTGCTAACAGCCTGTATCACCAGGAACACAACTGCTTGGCATATGCAAGACAACATTGACTACAACTCCAAAATGTGTGTCGACCATCGAGACATGCAGCTCAGGGTTGTGTTTGGTATGCTTCACAGTGATGTGATCAGGCTACAGGTGCCACTGCTAAGATGCTGCAGTGCTTGGGCTGAGCAAGGCAGCCCGCATGAGNGGCTTGGTTGTGGCATAGACTGCACCCCATATGCAGAAGGGGCATGCAAGCTGCCAACAACCCCTCCTGATCGTGTGCCAGTTGAGCTGCGGCCACCGCTGCTGNCTTTTGCATTAGGTACAGGCAGTCCCATGGCACTGCTGCAACGTCAAACCAGCACGTGGGAACATCAAAGTCATGTTCAGCCTGGCTATTGGTCTGCGTCTAGCAGAGCGTCAGCTTGAAAGCAACATAAGTCTGCGTGCCTCAACGCCTGCTGACCTATGATAACCACTCCGGTCCAATCTATTGCTGAACACAGCATAGCACAGCACAACACAGCGCGGCACAGACAGCCCCTGCACAACACCACATAGCATAACATAGTCGGCTTACTTGTCAGGCCGACACAGCCCAGTNACTGTCAGCTTGATTTTGATCAGCACTATCAATCAAAGGTTGTCTGTCAAGCGCTAACACAGGCTCCTATCAGGAGAAAGAGAGGAGAAAAGGCAACAGAAGAACCTCTCCAGGTATAGGCCACCAGGCACATGCTGTGTCACAAGCGTGTTCCTGAAGAAAGCCTACAGCAGAACCTCACCAGTACTATGCCTGCAGGAACGTGCTTGTGACAGAGCTTTCCCTGCAGATTTTAATGTATATGNGTCAACCCCAGGAGCCCACTCATGTCGATGCCAGTGCAGGATTGCGACATCTCCATGCCTGCATGCGCAGGTCCATAGGCGTGATTGGCAATAAGGATGACACAGTAGCTGCAAAGGAAGAAAAGGAAGAAGAAGAGCACAAGAAGGGTATTGCAAAGCATGACGTGTTTGGCATGAGCATCAAAGCAAAGGATGTTGGCGATGACGGTGATGTCAGGGCAACCGACACAAACATGCAGGTGAGATCAGAGCATGGCTTTCATGGAGCTGACTCTTGTGCAGCTGGCTTTCATGGAGCTGACTTTTATGAGCTGATGCTGCCTGGCATGCTGTTATGCAGGTCATCAGCCACAAGTCTGTCGAGGGGTACTTGAGCAGAGCTTTCAAAGATCAGCTGCAGGTAGAGTATAGTTGCTGTCTCATGACAGACAAAGGTTGCAAAGGGAAGTACAGGCTTGTGCTGTGTTGCAGTCGCAGATGCTGCCAGCTCATTGCTGCTGAGTGCCTCCAATCACATGCCTGACAATGACTGCCATGTGCAATGCAGGCTTCCTGCCATTTGTCTGCAAGCATCGTATCATGTGCCTTGTGTACAAAAAATGAGGGGATGCAATTTTCACATCAGCACAAAATGCAGGCTTGTGCTGGTGCAGTAGCTGCATGAGGGACGTTTGTGTGCATGTGCTAAGAGGCTTCAGCCCTTCGCATACTCATCACTTTGCATGCAACACTTTCCTGACAGCATTCGGAGGTGCTTTTCAAACCTTCTTTGTTTCTGCATCAGGTAGCACGAGAATCGCTTGCAAACCTTGCAACTAGCTACAAACCTGAGGAGATTGGTGACCACTGCTATCACTTGTATGAGCAGTTCNCAGGAGCTGCTGCAGAGCTAGAGGGTGCAGCAGTGACAGATCCTGATGCTGCTGCTGCGCCTTGGGACACCGTAGTTTCCTTAGCCTCATCGTTGTCTTCTAAGATGTCATCACTGCCTGCAGTGGCAGCTGCAGCCTTTTGTGCTGTGTAGTGCAGAGAAGCATGCAACAAAAGTCTTCACTGATCTCATCTCATCAAATAAGTACTAACAAGTACTAATTGGTCGTCAAGTAAAACAACACCCACGTTTCACCGTGGATAAACCTTGAATTCCTTCATTTGGACCGCAACAAAACCCAACAAGTAAACAACCTACTTGAGCGGATGGCTGAAACGCGGGTGTCTAGCATCAGTGTCAGCAGGAGGCATGTGAGCAGTACCGGTAGGGGTCACAGAGGGCTGGACAGGAGGGTTATGGGTAGCAGAAGCAGTGCTTGGCTGGCCTCCTGAAGCAGCCGATGCTGAGGTAGTCTGAGCAGCTGCAGGGACTGCGGCTTGACTTGACGGTGGCTGTGCATGCTGCTGTCCTGAGAAAGCAGATAACAGGTGTTGCTGCAGGCTCTGCCAGTCTGAGAAGGCGCCCTGCTGGGAATTTCCAGCTTGAGAGGCTCGGGGTACAGCAGCACTAGGGCCTGTGGCAGCCTCAGACTGGCCTGTAGGTACACCTGACCCTGCCTGAAGGCCGATGAAGGGTGCCAGACCCATCAGCAGGGCCCTCACAATCTGATGCATGTGGGCAGGCTGCAGAGATGCTGGTGCTGCTGATGATGATGCAGCGCTTCCAGATGCTGTGCCTGAGCCACTGCCTGATGCAGTGCTTTGAGGTTGACTGGCAGGTGCAGAGGTTCCAGCTGAGGCAGGAGCAGTGGCAGCAGCAGCTGCTGGAGGAGCTGTTGTTTGTTGGGTTGCATTAGATGGGGCTGATGAGGTGGTGGCTGATGGTGCGCTTGCCCCACTGGAGAAAGCTGACTGTACAGCTGAGCGCAACGTGCTGCCTAATGTTTGCATGACAGGCTGCAAGTCGATTGGAATTCCATCACCTATTTGTAGAGAGACTGGCTGGTTGGTTGCCCCGCCCTACAAGCAGGTTGTATGTCGAATCAGAGGTACAGTGCATTATCGTGTTGCTTAGCTAGTGAGGGAGCAGCTGCCAATGGGTGACAAGATGCATGAGACAGCATCTGCTACAGACACTCTGCACTACGCAATGTTAGTCCTGCTGTGAGCAGTGCATGTGAATTGCAAACCCCTCTTGGAACACAGCCAGGACAATCTGCATCCCAAATAAGCGCATGCTGCATTATGGGTCTCATGCGTCAGGGTTTTGTATGTTTGTCACGTGTTTGAGGCGCCTGCCATGCCATGTGTTGAATGGTCCTGTGCAGACATGTACCTGAGAGGATCCACCCTGTGCAGCATTGGCAGGATGGCCCCAGCGGATACTGACTGGTGGAGCACCAGGGACCTGTATCACCTGCCTTGCCTCTGCCATAGCAGCACCTGACACCATCAGAATCAGATCAGAATATGTTTACTAAAAAAAGCAACAGTAACAAGCATTGCAGCACATCACAAGGCACACTGGCTGTAGTTGGTGGCGCCAAGTACATATGCACAATGTATGTCCGCACTGCATGGAAATCTGCTGTCATACAGCAAGAGGGGTGAGGTCCGCTAGTTGGGCAATCTACGCGCACTCTGGGCACAACAGGCCACACTGCTGACCTAAGGGGTGACCAGGCATGTGGGCTTGGTGTGGTGCACCAGCATGCTGCCTGAACATGTGAGAAAGAGGATGTGGTTGACCAGCACCCCGCCCCGCTTGAGCATGAGCTCTGCCTGTAGCTCCAGCCTGGTCGCCNGATGTGCAGAACATGCCAGCAGCCAAGCCACCACAGCAGGCTCGCAGATTAACCCAACATCAAGCCTGTTGCATTGCGCAATGACGAAACATCTATATGCAACTGGGCTGATGACCCACCTGCAGATCCATCTGGGGATTCCAATCACTGTCATAGAGAATGACGATATCTGCGGTGTACAAGTTGATACCCAGGCCACCAGCACGGGTGGAGAGCAGGAAGATGAACTTCTCGCTGCCCTCNGATGGAGATTCAGGCGGTGGTGATTGTGCGACTGGGGGCTCATTTGGACCCTGAGGAGGAGGCTTGGCCAAGGCCGGAGGTGAAGGCTCAAATGGGGAGTTAGGTNCATCAAGGTAGACATTTGCAAATGTACTGAGCATGCAGTGTGTGCAAGCAGCATGTAGTTGGCCGTCCACAGCTTGCATGGCCAACTGCATGCTGCACATACAACACGCCTAAGCATGCATTGAGTGAGCTGGATGGGACAGGTTTTAACACTGCTGCCCAACAGCAGAAAACCTTCTTCTTTAGACAGCAACTCAAAAACTTGACTTACAGCCTGCTGCTGCTGCCGCCACATACTGTGAGTCTGCCGTGATTGTTGTGCTAATAGAGCAGTGTCCAATGCTAGCTGCAACTTTCGCCTGAGCGTTCTTAGCTAGCACCATGATGCAGTACCTACTGTGTGTGCTGTTGTCCCGCAAAATTGCTGTGCACATCCTGCTGTGGAGCGAGCTAGAATGCTGCTGCAGTTGACTCCGGATAGCATTGCATCCTCAGTCATGGACATGGGTGATGTTCTCACATCAGAGTCCTCAGAAAAGTCGGTCACTCTCACCAACTCAGGTAAGCGTCTGCAGAGCAGCTCCAGCGGCAGCCAGTATATGTGTTCATCTTTGTTGCATACTGTTGCATTGCTATGGCTACATTGTCTGTCAACCAAGGCTGCAGCACCAAACATCAACTGCATATGAGATGTAAGTCATGGCAACCACGCAGTCTGTCTGCCTGCTACGGACAGTTGCTTGCTGAAACACTAAGCTGCATTCAGTTGGATGTCATGTTGGACGTGTCCCGTGTGCAATGCAAGAATCGTGCTGCTGTCATGTGTATGATGTTAAATGTAGTATATGCACTGCAGCAGCCTACCATTGTGTCAAGTGGAGAAGCACCTTGATCATGGCATCATGCTTTTATGATACACAATTCTGCACGTCAGTGCAGCTACACTTGCTGACCTCGCTGTGCTGTGTTGCAGGCACCTTTGCCAGCACATTCAAATTGCAGGTGCAAGCGAGGGTTGACAATGCTCTGGTTGCAAGTAGCAGCTCATGCCCTTTCACTTGTGCACCGCAAGAGGGGGTGTTACAACCAGGAGCATCGCAGAAGGTAGCTGACCAATAACTGCAAACTGCTGCATGCTTCAGATACCCGTCAGTGTCCTTGAGACATGCTTGCAGCATGCGGTCATGTGCTGCTGTCATTACCCTCACTCAACTCTGATCATGAGCTGCTTCATTGTGCGTATTATTACATATTTTTCAAAAATGTATTATATGCATAGGTTAATAGATCCATATTGTGTATTTCTTTGGGATGCAAATTATCGCATCTCCAACAAAACAAGCTTGATGTGCCAACAAATATGATCATGCCTCAAACTTGTTGCCCATGAGATTGCAGGTCTTGTACTCCTGGCGACATGCTTACAGCCACACCCCTGCTTAGGCTCCTGCAAGCACCCGTGAGCCTAAATGACACACAGATCTGAAATGTGGTGAATGCTGCTCTCCTGTAGCAGACATGTTCAAGCATACAGCATGCTGCTGCAGGTGGTACTCACTTTTGCCCCCACCGTCGCCCTGCCAGAGCAGCAAGCCAGTATGCGATTAGCCATTCCTGGCATGGATGACATATGTTGGGGTCTGCAGGTAAGCCTAATCCGACTGACCCGACGTAACCTAACCTGACCTGACCTCAGCTAATCTCAGACTGTTCGGAGGATCTTTGCCTGTGCCCGATTGCACACAAGCTTGGCACAAGCATGCCTTCTGTTTGCAGCTCTGGCCATTCAGCTGCTTGGATGTCCAAACTGCTGCTGCTTGATAAGGTTCCACCGCACGCGGTCAAAAGAATGTCATGCCAGATGTCCTTATACAGGTTGACACCATGCAAGCACACTGGTCTGTTTAGTTCATTGAACATGACTGGTCCAATGTCCCATTACAGCCAATGTACTGCAAGCAGCACTGCCTGAGCACATATGGCAGTTATTGCTTGGACATTCAGGGCAGCAGTTGGAATGAAGGGGCTGTGATTGTGGGGGCTCAATTGGTCCCCAGTACACCAGACCCCTTCAGCCTTGCACCGCCTGTGCAAACCAGCACCACTGCTAAGCAAGCAACAGATGCACTCAAGACTGTCACAACAGCCTCCAACAGCAGTCANCTTGTGATATTGTAGTGTGACAACGTTTTGTTTTGTATGTTTCACTTCCTTCACATTTTCAAGTCTATCGTTGAACATTGTGGGGTGTCCAATATGGCTGCGTTGCACACTTTCACCTTGTCTTGCAGCCTGATGCAAATTTGCAATTTCTTTTCTAAGTTCTTTACAGCTTATAAATTGCGATGTTGAACAATTTGACTGTAATCATGATGCTGCACTACTGATCACTCTTGCCGCCTGTCAGTACCCTGCTGTTACACACATGGCTGCGTTGCACACTTTCACCTTCTCTTGCAGCCTGATGCAAATTTACAATTTCTTTTCTCTGCCGTTTTGGGCCCTACTGGCCCTACTGGATTCTAAGTGTCCCATATGTTATTCCTGGATCTGATGTAACATCTGTTACATTCCTCCCCACTGGGCCCTACTGGGCCCTACTGGTGTGTGACCTGCGAGGTTGCACACTGGCCTAGACAATTATTATCATTATCTCCCCTACCCTACAGGTAGCTACTGGCCTAGAAGTCAAATATGGTTTTGCACACATCAATGCACAAGGGCAGACAACACACATTCGTTGGTTCGATGGTGCCAGTGCATCAGACTAAAGCGTTGTAGAGCTGGCTTGATCCTGAAACAGGCCATCTGGGCATGCTGCCAAAGCGGGACGCTTGGCCATACTGATTATGTCACTGCATTGCTGGTTAACACTACAGCATGTACCTGGCAGAGACCCACAGATGAACGTATACCTGTCAGCAAGGCTAGGTGCAATCTAGTACGTGACTCAGAGTTGTCATGGTGATGCTCATAGCCAGGCAGACCATCCAACATACATTTTGCATAGCTTGTCTGGGTCCTGAGCATCCTGCAACAGTTGCTGAACCTGGCCTTTGATGCCCCTTGACTCAGCTTGCCCTGCAACCCAGCACATTGGGTGTATATGCAGGCAATTTCCTTGCTGAACCTGACTGTCACTGGATGCACAGCCAAATGAACATCGTCAGTCTGGTTCATGTTGGGTGCTTACCTCCATCCACCCCAGCCAGCTTCTGCTTGAGTCGGAGGAGTGCTCTTTCAGCATCAGCATTGGCCAATGAGCTGTCAGCAGAGCCTGATGTGCCTGCTGACATGCCCACTGATGCAGCCTGTGGCACCTCAGCAGGGTTACTGTCCCCTGCTGAGTCATCCTTCTGACGCTTTTGCGCTCCAAGCGGTGTCAAGGCCCACTTGTACAGAGGGTCATGAATGAACACCTGTGTTGCAAGTCAATGCACACCATCAAATAGCGATTCTGTGAAGATTGGCTATGTGGATGAATATGGCTTGATTCTTTGATGTCACATTCAGCATGGCATGATTGTCTTTCAGAATGTCATCAGTGAGTTGTTGCGAGTTGCTTAGTACAGCAGCACATGTCTTGCTGCGTTGCTTTACTTTATCAAAGGGCTGGGTTACACATAATGTGTAAAATAGCACCATAGTGAAGTGCAAACACTCCACAAGGATATGACTGCAAAGTCACTCCTGCTTTTGCAGCATGGTGGACACGCATTTGCAAATTGTCAGGCATTGTCTCACAGCAGCATCAGCTCCAGGAAGCTGGGACTGTCTCGACTCAGGGCAGGCATGAAGTAGCTTTCAGTGTCAAAAGACATAAATGGCAAGGCGAGGCAAGGGTATGCCTGCAGGTTTGCTAATCATACTACATTACCTCAATGATAGTCAGCAGAGACTCCTTGTTCTGTCTGAGGACTCCCAGAGTGTGCTCACAACAGCTGCGCATGACGCCTTCCACACCTGTAGTATATGAGGTTGCTTGAGCTGCCTTTTGTCAAATTTCACCTGACTTCTTGGCACACCATGCTGGATGGAACATGCTCATGCTCTTTGCTTGTATCTCAAACATTCTCTGACATGTGTGAGCATACATGCTGCTATGCACCTACCAGGTTGCACCCTGATCCTGCATAGTTAGGCAGTGTCTGCTGTCAGCGTGTGAGGGCATGCATGTGCTGCAGTCACAACACAGCAGGGACCTGGTCGCATGCACCTAGCACCGGCTGGCAAGCATATGCATTGTTGCTTTTGTCACAGCACAGCAGCACACCTGTGGCTCCCATACCATCCACGATGTTGCTGGTCAGGCGGAATGGCACAAGCTCTGGAGTGTTCAGGAAACGGCCCTGCTCAAAGGCCACACCAAGATCAATATGAACCACCTCAGCAGTCTTGCGATCCAACAGGATGTTGTGACTGTGCCTGTCCCCCAGTCCAATGATGTATCCTGCAGGCGAAGCCAAAACCTGTCATAAAGCAAAATAGCACTTGCCAAACTGCGACAGTGCTGAGTACAATTATTCTAGCCAACCCCCTGTGGACTAGCCTTGGCTCAAAGCATATCACACAGGCAGGACATACAGCAGTAGCAGCATGAGCTTGTGCAGGTGACAGCCAACTCTGACATGAGCAAAGCACATACCAGCTACAGAGTTGACAGCAACGCTTCTTGTGTACTGCAGCCGTCGTTCAAACCAATGTGCTGGCTGGCGAAATGTCTCCAGGAAGAAGTGATGCAACACAGGAGGAAAGCGAGCTAGTACCTGCGGGTGCAACAGTCTTGCAGTGTTTAGGTTGCAGATCTGCAGGATTCAGTGAAGGTCATGCTAACAGCCAGCGTGTTGACGCTGTGAATGCTGGCACATAATACATAGCCAGGTGAATTTTGCACTGTCTACAGCAAGGAGTGCTTATCAATTGAAAGAACTCAGAAAGGGTACCAGGCCAACAAGCAGTCATGCTGTCAGCATGTACCAGACCGCCATGTGCGCATTTTTGGTGACATGCTTGGTGCAATGCGCTGGGCAGGTTCTGAATGGCAGGGACACAACACTCGACACCTACCTCACGGAGCAGGACATGCAGGCAAGAGTCCAGGACACCTGGTGCTTACATGGTCAAATGTTGGTCTGAGCTGGGTACGCTTGGCTTTGTGGATAGCCTGAAAGCACTGTGAGAAGGACAGATTCCCTGACTTGCTGTATCGCTTCTGGGCCCCGCTTTGCTTGTCCTTGCCTGTCAGGTACTCATGCACAGGGATGGTGTCCTCTACCCATTCAAGCAGACCTGAAGCTGGTGAGAAAGGCACCACCTTCACAACAAGGCCTTTGTTGATTCTGGTGTATCACACACATACTGAATGCATGCGGAATCACCGCATGTTGTCACATTACACAACCTCGACATGCACTGCTGACTGTACAGCAGCGCAGCATGTGTTGCAAGTCAGCAATGGGCCGGGCAGGGAACATGGTCCACTGCAGCCGTGGGGCAAATGCGCAAAGTTCGATATTTGGAACAGTCAATGGGGCACAAAGTCACATTGGGGATCCCCAACAACAGCCATGTGCGTGTGCGTCAAACAAACAACTGAGCAGCTGCGCGTACTTGCTTGTTCCGTTTTTTCAAACTGATGAAGATGCTTACCTTATAAGTCGCAATCCTGAGCTTGCGCTTCTGTGTGTCTGGGTTTTGTTGTAACACACTGTTGACAAGCTCAAAGAATTGCTGCATCACTGCGTCCTGCCTCATGTCGTCATTGCCAGACTTGACCTGCAAGGCATATGTGCAGCTGCCTGGAATAACCAACAAGGTAGCGGCAATGTACACAGTCACCGAGGCCATGACCCCATGACAGAGATGCAGAGTACAGCCTATTGGGGTTTTGCAACGCAAGTAACACCCACCCACCTNTGGCCAACACCCTCAAGCATGCTGACTGCTTCTTGACGGGCGGATTCGGCTGCGTCAACATGTGCTTGCCAGTGACTAGCAGCTGAAAACACTTGGCTGGCTCGCATCAACAGCAAGTCTACGTTGTCTTTGCCCTTGCTCAGGTTTTCGAGTGACTTTTGCCGCCTGCGTCGCAAAGTGGTACAAGACATTCCCTGCAGAGGGAGTCAGAATTGGGACTAAAACCTGCACTGCATGGGTGAGGGCAGTCGAACTCAATAAACACAGAGTCAAAAGCACCTTCACTTCCTCTTCTGGTTGGGTAAACACTTCATGAGCCAGTTGNAGTGCAATAGCCTGCACAGCAGCTTGGATGCCCAGCAACCAGAGTGCACCATGCACTGTACGACTGGCAATGCGTACAACGTGCATTATGCAGCTGAGGAAGACCACATGGCAGCATCGGATGCAACACAGCCTGCCATGATCACATCAGACACANGACATGAGACTGGCATAGCTGTACAGGGCGAGTGCGCTGTAGCTGACATATATGACATCCCAAACCCAGGCTGCAGTGATCGTAGCTGCCGCAGCNTGAACTGCATGCTGCCAGCAGTTATGTCAGTATTGTTCACAACTGGCAGTGAATGAAATGCACTCATGAGACTCATCAGTGGCTTGCAGTTGTGCTGCAGCTTTGCGTGTTGCACAGCACTGACACGAAGCAACTGTCTGTCAAAAGCACGAGCCATGCATCCTGCTGTTTACTTTGTAGGCGGAACAAGGGCAGCATGTTTGCTTGATGGTGTATTTTACACAAGCATGCCCCACCCACGGTGCAATCTATTGTTCTCTTGCATACACCTTTTTTTGCGCAGCACATCTAGGCACTCCTAAGTGTGGAACGCACAGCGCAGTGAGGGGAATAATGCAGCAGCTCACCTGATCTACAGTGGCCTGCACATTACGTGTGTCTGTTGTTGTCATGGTTTGTAATGCTATGGGATGCTCACTGCCCACTTTCACCTTCCCGACCTGCGATATATCAGGCAGCAGCTGAGGAAGCTGATGACACATGAAACTCACAAAACAGCATTTAACCCCTGGCAGTATGGATGCAAATTTGCATCTGCAGCGTGTGAGTGCTCACATTTAAGAGTGCACAAAAACAACATTTAAATGCTTAGAACTCCTTGTAGATATCGCTGACGCCTGTCAGTTTAGGTGAGACTTGGTAGCAGTGCTGCACAAGGAGACGTAAACCAATGGCAATGTCAAAGGAACATGAGTACAGTGCACAAAGACATGGCACGGCCAGGATGAGTTCTACCTCAATTGTCCTGGTGGGCCGTCTCAGTGACTTGTACACACTTTCACAATACTGCGGATGCAGCAGGCCATTGCTTGAGGCCTTCTTGCCAGAGCCCTGTGTGGCTTGCTCAGTTGCTTGCAGTACAGCCTGTGCAGTTGCAAGACGTACTTGAACTCCACAGCTGAAGTGCAGCAGCAAAACCGGTAGCAAGAATAGCAGCAGCAACAAAACTGGGATATCCAGTGTTGCTTGCCGTCACGTCCGCCTTTTGGTGGGCATGCAATGCTGGTGATGACGCAGCTGAACGTGAAGACTGGCCGGTNATTGGCAGGCTGTGACTTTGTTCAGCATGGCTTGCATGCTGGAGCCATGTTGCAATGTTGTTCTGTTGCATGCAAATGCCAATGCAATACACAGGAGGGTCAGCTGTGCTGCAGGGCGCCTGGACAAGTGGCTGTTGCAGGCAGAGTGCATGCTGTGTTCCTTGATAATGTACACGCCACACCTTTACAAGCAGTTCCTTTCATGAGATGTGANAGTAGCTGAGGATCTGAGAAAGGAATTGCTCGAATCTGGCAAGCGAGCTGTGTACCAGCTCATGATGAAGAATCTGCGAGAAGCTCTCCCAGGGATTCAGCAGAAAGCCCGGGAGGCAAGAGAGGCAGCAGCTGCCAAGGAAGCTGCTGAGGCAGAGCTCCTGCAGGCAGAAGCTGAGGCGGCAGCTCAGCTGGCAGCTGAGCAGGCAGCTGCTGAGAAGGCTCGCCTGAGGGCTGAGGCTCGAGCTAGAGCTGCTGCAGCTGAGCTGTGAGTCCTTTGTTTGCAAAATGCAAATGCTGCTGAGGCTGTACACCTGCCATTGCCGTGTGACTGAAGCCTAGTGCAGCAACAATGTGGCTTTGTCTGAAGCACTTTCGTTGCAAGGCTTGCATGTGATGCATGACATGTTGGCAGGGACATAACAAGGGCTACCTGGCTGGACCGTCATGAGTGCCGTCAGCACCTATGAGGTGGCCAAGGAATCTAAGCTGGTGCTGCATGAATCTGCTTTTGGACAGCTTGACATACAGCTTGTGCTTGCAAAGCAGCTCAAGAACAACCTGCAAATGCTGTCTGTGCTCCTGCTCATTCTTGCATATGAAACCAAGGATCAGTCTTATAGCCTTGTATAGTCCAACTGAGCAGATGTTGCTCCTCTGCAAAAGCTGCTGGAAAAGGACAAGGTATATATGGATGACTGGTGAGTGTGATGTTGCCTTTACAGGCTTCAGAAACGCTTTGTACACCAGTTCTCTCCTTACCTGACTTCAAGCGCCCATTTGAGCTTATCTGTGACACGTAGGCATAGGACTTGGAGCTGTGTTGGTTCAGGATGGCACATGTAGAAGTTGACTCTGAGCTGTAGTGCACGGTCAACATCCTGTTCACTGATGTGAGCCAAGATGGTGTTGTAGGGTGAAGTGGGTTGAGGTCGAGGTTGGTTCAGGTTGAGGTCGAGGTTGTTGAAGCTCAACCTGAGCCTCAATTTCAACCTCAACCCACTTCACCCTACGACACCATCTTGGCTCACATCAGAGGACAGGATGTTGACCGTGCACTACAGCTCCAGAGTCAACTTCTATATGCAGACTAGCGTTGGAGTGGTCTTATGCCTGGAATGTATCCGCATTTGCTTGAAGCTTGATAGCTTTCTATCTGTAAGAAGCAACGGGAAGTGAAGAGCCAGCAACACGTGGCAAGATGTCACAGCAATGATGTTGCCGTTTGCAAAACCTTCATGATACCATGCCGCTGTTCATTTGGGCTCTGTTGGTACAGGGAGTGGCAGAGACAACTGGCAGCGGAGCGTGCCGAGTGGGAACGGCAGGAGCTTGCAGCACAGCAGGCCGCACAGGCTGCTGCAGCTGCAGAAAGGTAATTGACGCGCCCTTGTTTCAGGAAAATCAAGCATGCACAGTACTTCCATTCTCTGCCATACTTTTCTGTGCTTTTCTGCTTTGCTGGATGTAGCGCGGCCTTCCCAGTACACAGTGCGCCTCTTACCAGGGGTGCAGTGCACCTGAGTCGAATGCTGCAACAAAAATACAGGGAGTCATGGTGGGGGCATCACACTGTTGCAAAACTGCTGTATCTGGTTATCATTGCATGAGGCATTTGACAAAGCCATTGTGTGCACCTAAGATTGGTGCACATTCAAGCCATTTTAGAAAAAAGTTTTGGTCATGTAGAACTGTTGCTGGACTACCATGTCTCTTTGAAATTCCTCACTGCAGCATGCAGCAAATCCACTACGTCCTTGTCATGACAGATTACTCTTGTAAGATGCATGAACATGGACCCTACAGGTTGAAGCCAGTATACACGATTAACTGCCATGTTGTCACACAGCCTAACACGGTAGCTTAGGTAGTGTCAATTGGTTCTGTGCAGCAAAGCCCTATCTGTAACTCTGGTCTTGACTCTGTCTGCAAAATCAATGGCGTACACAACAGGACCCTGGTTTGACTGCCATGCATACAGCCTAGCACAGTAGCTTAGGTAGTGTCAATTGGTTCTGTGCAGCAAAGCATGGTTGGCGTGGAGCATGTCAATCAAGTTGATGTGCCCTCCATCGACCATGCTTTGCTGCACAGCATTACCTGAGCTACCGTACTAGGGTGTATGCATGGCAGTCAAACCAGGGTCCTGTTGCGTATGCCATTGATTTGCCAGACAGAGTCAAGACCAGAGTCACAGACACTTACAGGATGTATCAGGTTCAAGAGCGACATGTATTGAGTGACAGTTCATAGTTGAAAGTATAGCAGCATTTGTCATGAGTAACTACGCACATGTCTCAAGCAC
>JUBA01000048.1:0-78394 GCA_000818905.1 Trebouxia gelatinosa | reverse complement strand
GACAAGTTGTCATTGGCATCAAAATGTATGTCAGCTGCTGTTCCCATTCTTGCAAGTGTACAATATGGTCAGGTGGCTTGCTGAAGCCTCACAGCAGCGTCTGACTTTCCTTAGGTTGACTGCTAGATGTGCACAGACTTACAACAGTACCGTACATGGCTGCTGATTATATTGGGATCAATGTCGAGACCACTACAACTCGAATGTAAAGCAAAGCTGCAACCTAAGCTCCTACGGTCGGATGCCAGGTGACATCGATAACATATGATGTGTGATCCGGGGATCTCCCTTGGCAGATTCTACCACGTTTTGCTGTTGTATATACTTGTTTCATTTGCCTACTGATACTGATTCCACTCGCGTCACCCAGCTGTCCTGCTTCTGGGAGACACATACATACACTGTTTTAACTGTTGCGTACAGGTGGTACAGATCACGCTGCCCACAAGGCTATGCTACAAATGCGCTGAACGTGACTTGCCTGGTGTGAACTTCTTCTTTGACAGCTGACATACATAGGTAGATAGCTCAACACAGTGAGCGATTGACTTGGCACGGTGTGACTGGAGATTGAGCTGTGCTACTGTCATGATTATATGTACAATTGGGTGGAACTCTGCAGTATAGTCTGATGTGCAAAAGAAAGCATCGCTATCACCAGACACAGTGTGTCAAAACAAGATTGTGCATATAGGCTCATACATGTAGTTCAAGCTTGTTCGTTCATGACGGACTGGACTATATACCATGTTGGGAAAGCCTTAATGTCATTTTTGGTAATGGTGGAGAGTTCAAGATCAAACTTTCACAATGCCGACTTCACAACATACACAAAACATACAAGAAGTTCAGAGGGTGGCTCAGGTCTCCAGGAGACCTTTATTCAGAAAAAAAGGTCTCAAACTAATCAGTCTTATCTTGGGGCTTATTCCAGAGGACTGCCACAAGGCATGTGACTATGGTGCAGCTAGGGACTGCATGCTGGTGTCCAAAACAAGCTGGTCTTGACTACCATGTTCTGCTTGTCAGAGCAAAAGCATATCAGGACTACACATAAACAAACAAAAAAAAAGAATACAACTGCAGTAGTTTGCTCAGCACCATAATCTCCACAATTGTCAAATGTAGCATGTGCCTGTTGTCTACTGGAGGAGATCACAATATCACTGCACATCATCTGCTGGCAAACGTGTATACAGTGAGCATCAGAAGGCTGTGCGGCTTGAACACTACAGTTTTAGCCAGCCTGTTTGTTGTCTGACAATTCCTATTTCAGCCTTCCAGCAGCACTTCAAAACAGCAAAGTAAACTGATGGCAATCTGCTGCATCATAGTTGAGTAACATTTGCTTCAACAAGACTCAGCTTGCCTGTCAGAGAAGGCAGGCTTGTTCATGAAATCAACAATGCCAACTATGATTCTGACCTGTTTTCAGCATGCATACATCCCAGCAGCGGTGCTAACTACAGCACAGCCAGCACTTTTCTGAGCATGGTCTTGACAACAGGGGATAGCCTGGTCTTGTTATACAGGTCCCCACATCGCCGTATGGCGTCAGCCTGCATGGTGAACAGCTACATCAGCATGGACACATGCAGTGCCATGCAACAACAAGGCGATGCACTGTGGCGCTGTTGCTTGCTTTGACACAAGCCAATGGAGCACGAAACAGTCCATGGACATAATTTACAGAGGTGCTGCTGATACCTGTACAATCTCACAGACGGATCGTCTCAAATAGATATCACCAGAACACTTATGTACAGTTTGCCACATTGCCTGATTACTGTATGGATGTCTGGACTGTGATTGACATCTTGTCAAGCTCTGTTGACTTGTAACCGGTGTACGCTGACATCAGACAGATTCAGGACAGGATTGCTATGCTGCTGCTTGAAAGCACCTGTGTAGGGTAGGGATGGATGACGGTTGACAATGCCGCTAGGCCAGTGCCACTCTCTATGGCCAGTGACACTTCCGAAATCATGTTTCCTGCATCGCCTGCTACAATGGTCGCTCCAAGTATACTGTCTGTGCTAGCCTTGCACAAGATCTTGACAAAGCCTGCATNCCTAGACCTGCGATATCGCCCATTGTCAGCAATCAGACACATTCGATGTCAATGCAAGTCCCAAAATTAAGAGTTGCACACAAGCGGTGCTGCAATCAAGCGGAAGATCGTCACAAACGATAAGTCCTCACCTGACAAACATCTACCATGTCTGACACAGGTTGCTGAAAAACTGATGTGGCAGATTAGAGGTAAGCTGAACAGGTATGCCGTAGGTGTTGTGCAGTAGTTGCAGACTGCTCTTTGTAGTTTGCACTGAGGGAATCTTGTGCAAGGGCGGGTGAATTCGCCCTTCTTGACCGAACCGCCCGTGCTGTGCAAGACACCTCGACCTCGGCCTTCTCGAAGTGAGAGTAGCCATTTGCGACGGATTGTCTGCCCGAAGCTGAGCAGAGAGCATCAACAAGTCCATCCGTCATGTGCAGCTTTATTGCCTATGACTTGAGACCAAAGTTCGAAGCAAGGCATCCACTAGATTGTCCCACTGCAAGTCTGTGGTACACTCGCCAAGACACTTCGCAGCAAACAATCATCGCAGCCGTGGCTTTGTAGACAGTTGGCAGTTGGCAGTTGACAGTGTCCTCAGCCCGTGAGGCTGCTGAATACTGACAAGGCAGCTATCAACAAGTAGGCTGTGTTTGTTAAGAGAGCAGGCACTGTGCCAGACGCAGTCAGGAATGATCCCAGATTATAGCAGCCCTGTCCTTGTTGGCAATCAGCAGCCAAAAGGATGTGGCAATCATCACCTGTGCTGAACAGTAGCACAACAGCTGCTGATAAGCAGGCTGCAGTGAAGACGGCAGAACCTGCAGAGCCTGCACGCAACACAAAGCATCAATCACATTAGCTGCAGCAGGCCAAGCAGACTTAGCCTAGACAGTGCAGCACATGTCAGCTCAGCAGGCTCAGCAGGTGTATTGACACAAGCGTGTTCACAATGGCGTGCCCCCTCGTGAGTAGCTGCAGCCAGCAAGGCAGGCATGCTGCAGCTTCCCTGCATGCTTTGCTGTGTGCGACCAGTAGTATACGTCGCATTCGTCATGCGCATGTGATTTCAACTGTGACAATCTCAAGGCTTGTCTTTTGAGAGGGGTCATTTTGTATACTAACTGCATTATATCACTGTTTCCTCCCCTCCTGCATCAATGCAGATTTTAGACCCTGTACACATCTTTAGTATGTGGTTGCGTAGCCACATGAAGTGTTACAAGTGGTCAGGAGTACTGTGCCGCATGGCCTCTACGTCTGCCAACGCATTGAAGCGTACACGGCATGAAGCCCTGCAGCATTTAGGCTCTCTGATTGATACAACAGAGGCACAAAGGTAACTGTAAAAAATCTACAACTATGACCAAACTGTGACAAAGCAGCTTGACTGTTACATCCGAAGCCAATCTGAGCTAGGGAAGAGCTCCAACGTTGCAGTTGTGCAGTTCTGTATAGCTCAGCCGTTTGATGTTCACTTGTGCGAAAAACACCATGCGCGCACGGGAAACACCGCGTACGTCTTGTTAGGCTGAGTTCTCGACGCACACGCTGAAATATGCTGCAGTGGAGGGCCACACAGGGGTGTGCACGGCGCACGTCCTTGGCAAACTTAGTGCAATCACTTACTCGCGGATCCTCGCCAAGACATTCGTCGATTTGGCCTGGTGGCGCAATGCCTGAAGTTACACACTTGCCTAAGCCGAGAGACTGTATACACCTACAAGGCCTAGTGTTTCATGGGTATCATGGCGTGTTGCCAGAGGTGAGTACAGCGAGGATTGCAAGAGTGTTTGCAGGACCAAGCTGCATCCGGGTCTGTCCACCTTACAACCAGAACTAACCCTGCAAAGCTGAGACACACACATTGGGTTTGCATACAGGAAAATGTACTTGGCCAGAAGTTCGTTGTGGATGCTACCTTGTTTGTGGATCTGGCAAAAGCTGGCAAAACAGATAACGTGCACGACACTGTCAGCTATGCTGATGTGTACAGGTACTGCTTGTTGCCACACCATGCAGACACCCTGCACCTGAAAGCAGGGCAGAGCATGCACCTGTGTATACACGCATGCATTGACAATGTGCAGACATATCCAGGCTGTAATGGAAGGCCGGCCGCACATGCTACTGGAATCTGTAGCAGACAGGCTTGTGCAGGAGATCCTTACAGACTATCAGAAGGTGTTGGGCATACGGTTGCATATCAAGAAGCCGCATGTGGCTGTTCCAGGACCTGTGCAATCACTTGGTCAGTATGATCTCCATGTTGTTCATTTGCACAGTGCCTGCATGTGTTGAACGATTTAAGCCTGCAATTGCAGCCTTGTTGGCTCATCAGTATTGCTTGCTGTGCTCACACATGGCGCTTTTGCATAAGGGAATACACTGTGTGCTGTGCAGGCATTGAAATCACGCGTTACAGAACGCAAACACCTTGACGAAGCACAGACTGTCCCTGAGGATGGGCAGCACCTATTGCATCAGTTGAGCAGCATGCCTCTGGCGATGCAAAGATGCTTATTACTCCGAGAAGCACAGATCAGCGCATCGAGCAGCACAATCAAAAGATCAACAACATTGCAGTGGGTGGGTCAGTTGGCCAGTCAGTCCTGAGCCAGGATATCAAGCAGGCCCGTTAACAGTCCGCCTGCCGCAGGGACAAATGTCTGCACAGCATGCTGTTGAAATGGACATCCAGGATGTACCAGCAAGACTGGCCTGATAGTCTTTGTCGATTGATGCAGCAGGCCTGCATCAATCCTGGGATGGTTGCAGTAGCTGCACAGGCAGCCTGCGCTGCATATATTGAGCCGGCCTCAGGCCACAGTGATCAAGTGGCAGTGGTGCACTTTTTGTGAATATTCAGATCATTAGTGACTCCTGTTTTGAGGTTCCTGTGAGTTCCATCTCTCATTGCCAGCAAGACCTGCCTTGCCCATGCGCGTAACGCTCGTCTTGACAACCTTGCGCAGTTCTAGGTACGTCTGTCACCTGCACGCGCCCAAACACTGCTGCGTGCACAAGTCTCAAGTGTAACATCGCAACCCCTCATGAGCGTGCTTCGTGGTGATCACTGCAGTCTGGCACACGGCTGAGCGTTTCTCTTCAAAAAATCGCAAAGGCTTGTGCGAAAGGCTCCCGCACTGCTTGTGTACCGTCTCCGCGTTGTGTAGCTTTGTGTGATGTGAGCTCTCAGCTACAGCAACTGCAGCGGAGTAGCAACCGCTATGACAGATGAGATCACAGCAACCTGTCAAGGCAGGCAGCGGATGGGTGACAGCGAGTCCCATGCTGGACTCCAGCGCCTTGTTGAAGGCGGGTAGCCTAGAGGCTGCAAGGCAAAGGCTCGCCGAGGATGGCTATCTTCTGCTGAGGGGCTACCTGGCCGAGCACAAAGTCCTGCAGGTTTGCTGCGCACACTGGAAATACTCCTATGCATACATGCGCTCAGTATTGCAGCTGACAATGTAGGCAAGGACATTTCTTCTACAAGAGTTGCGTGCCTGGAAGCCCGAAAGTCTGACAAATGGTGCAGATGATGAGGTGAGCTGTGTGGTGATCTCAGCATGCAAAGCACCAGGGAAAGACAGCATTATTGCAACAAGGTTGTATGTCCAGATGTTGCGCAGTCATTGTGCATGCTGGCATGGACTTGTTGGCAATAAATATCTCGTCCTGTGGAGCTGGCATAGCAAGTGGCTCGCATTTGAACAATAGAGGGTCAGGTCATTTTGCCTCTTGCAGGGGATGGCTGCACCTGGTGCATGCCAGCTGGGCATGCTGCAGCGGCAGGACCTGGCGGCACATCCCATTCTCCAGCAGGTCCTGGAAGCTTCAGAACTATACACCCTCATGGAAGCACTGATGCAGGTCAGTAATGCAATGTTCTGCAGTTGTAATTGTCCTCACACATTCACGCCTAAAGCTGCCGTGCATTGGCTTTGCACAAGACAGTACATGACGTCTGGGAAGTTCAGGCAAGGCCCAAAAGTCATGAATCAGAACAGGTAAGTTTCCACAAAACTGTTTCTGCGGAAAGATCGCAGACGGTATTGAAATACAGAGACCGTCAGACGCACCGGTATGTACCAACTCGCAGCCTGCCAAGTCATACAAAGCCTGGCGTGTGCTGATGACTGCAAACACAGATCTGCACAAATCTGTAGTTGAGCTGTGCATGTTTGTGTCTGTGCAATCTGATACAATTCAGTTGCACGGCATGATATCATGCTGGTGCAAAACGTATAAGTACTGCACATGCTGTTTTGCTTTACGTTATGCTGGTGTGCCTGTTTTCAGATTCATATGCTTGCAAGTTTACAGGTGCATATGTTTGCACCATACTGGAGAGCACAGACTAATACAACATGTTGCATGTACATACATGTATTCTGTATAAGGCATGGCGAGCTTGAAGTCAAAGGCCTGTGTTTGCTTCATCCTAGTCACATATGTCAAGCTGTGTCAAAGTTGTTGCTTGAAATGCTGATCTAACACAAAAATGTTGGGTCTGTCAAGAAAACAGCCAATCACCCATCATACACATACAAGCCCAAAATACAATCACCTGTATCCCTGGTCAACTCCTAAGCTGACACTCTGGAGCTAGACAAGTGGCTAAATTGGGAGAGTGGAACCCATCCCTGCCCAGCTGCTTGGGTCCAAGAAGCCAGCAGACATCTGCTCGGGCAGCCTGACCTCAGCCATGATACATATCCATACTCTCCCAGCACCTTGTCTGCTGCTCTGCCGCCTTTACGCAAGCTCCTGTGATAGGTCAGCGCAAGGGGCGCACCTGCATCACGCCTGGCTTGGTCACCTACAATACTGAGTCAACCAACACATGTGATGTTTGATGATGTTGGGCAAGATCAGACATTGGAGTTGTACAAAGTGTCGACAGTATGCTCATGACAACGACAAACAGCACCGCATTTGCTGTGCGCACCTGCCACATCTATGTGAGTAGGGCAGCATGTGCAAAGGTTTGCCTTTATCTTTATGAAAGCCAAGGCAGACGCAGAGATATGCGATGTTGTGCGCCTGGCTTTCATAGAGTTAAAGCTGAAACCTTTGCATATGCTGCCCTATTCCCAATGGTGTGGCAGATGCACACAGTTGATGCGGGTTTGGGCGTCGTTGTCATAGCACAAATTCAACACCTTGTACAACTTCAAATGTCTGATCTTGCCTAAGATCATCACGTATCACATGTTTTAGTTGGCTCTATGTTGTGGAGCGCTCCAGTGGAGGCTTGCCTGTGTTGAAACANAACATGTGTGTGTCTCACATGCTGCATCAACAACTGCCGTGCACATACACCTACATTCCAGTAGCGCTCTGCCTGCAGTATGCAATGCGGGCATGCCAGAAACTTGGTGAGGGCAAGCGTTACGTGCACACATGCATTCACATGCAGCTCCATTGTGGCCCTTGCCACTGTTGGCTCAAGTACTTGCAACTGCGTTGAGTTCTGTGAGTATCAGGTTTTCATCTGTATGCTGAGCACAACTTGCATGTACACTCCGGCTGCCGATTTTGCACATACGGAACATACGCATGTGTGTTTTCCTCAACTGCATTTGCTGTGCTATCATATGCATTCTGTTTGTGTCCCATGTCGACGTGCAAGCAATATGAGTCTGCACAACTGCAGTGATGCTCATGATGCAACCACTTTATATGTGCAATCTTGGTATGTGACTAGCCAGTCTGCACATGCAGAAACTCCAGGTCTCGTGCAATCCTGGAGGAGTGTATCACATAGGCCATGGCTGCGAAGACAGCAACTGTCTATGATTCATGACCCTGCTGCCAAGACCAGCCAGGTATATCATTTTGAGCCATGAAGCAGCCAGACAACAACTGAGCTCCTTCACCACTACTGTTCAGAATGCTGCATAGCAATGCCAAGCAGTCACACTGGTGCTCANAATACCATGAAAGCCTTGATCACCTCAACTTCCTACAATTCTGTGAAGTGCTGCTGTTATGCACAGCAACCCCCGGCTGTGAGGACCCAATCGGCTTCTACCAGTGTAAGCTATCATGCACTCACGCATACATACACACAACACATGCTCCTTTGGTTTCTGGGCTTTGGCCTGAATTGAGACAGCATACACTGCTGAAAGTTGAGAAGCATGCATTGTTGCTGATTGTCTTTGTCGCCTGTCATTGCATGCAGGCAGCAAAACCACATGACATTGTGCATGATGTTATAGATGTTCTTCACTGTTGGAAGTGCGGCCTGTACAGCTGTCAGTGTAACTAACCTGAGGGCACAGACAAGAGGCATACACTGCAGCTGAGCTTGCAGTGGCCATCATGATAGACACCTGCCTCATTGGTGAACCCAATCATGTAATTGGTATTCTTCTCACATTCACCCTGTGCAACAAGCAAACATGGCCATGAGCCTGCATGTCATGCTTGCATCTTGACTGATGTCTTGAGATAGCAACTGCCTCTGACACGTGTGGCAATACATTGATGTGGTGTCATTGCTGCTCGCTTTGCAGACATGAAAGTGCTTACATGCGAGTAGCGAGGGTCACTGCCACAACAATTGACTGCAAAGGCTGCACTGATGCACTCGTGCTGCATGAACATGTGTGACTTCACTTGGAAAGGAAGCATTTGCGGCACTTGAGATGGTGGTGCACANCTGTTTTGTAGGATCTCAGCCTGATCAGTGCCGTACAACACTTCAGCACAACTCTTCACCAGTCGCAGCTTGTATTCGACTGCGTTCTCTCGCTCATGCTCTTCCACGTCGGAAATGACAGCCTGCTCACCATCGCGTTGATTGACGGTCGCCGTTTGATGCAAGCAGGCAGAGCTACACAGGCGTTTACCTGATTCAGACCTAACAAGGTGGAGTAGGCAAGTTGCGTCAGTGTCCGAGTGTGTCTTTGCTGCTCTCGGCTGCTGATCGAAGCCTTAGGAAGCAAATTCTCCGAGAGCAGGTGAATAAGCGCAGGCACGCTCGGACTTCCCGACATGGCTATTGCAGGTTTTGACGTCGAGCTAATTCCTTGTTAGCCGTCCCCGAACATGACGACGTTGGGCCTCAGAACTAGTGATGTGTTTTTGGGCTGAGGTCAACGGCGTTGGCGCACTACCAGCACATCCGGCATCGCTGCCAGTCTGCTCTGAGCTGCTCTGAAGCCATTGTAAGCTCAGGTACTTGTGTAGTGTCAGTACACATGATTGACTGCTAGCACATGCAGCATGCCATGAAATCTCGAATATNCAGGCTGATCGTCCTGGCACATGCATTATCTACTACGCCTGGATCTACCTCTGAACCGTGGAGGCTGGCTTGCCACACGCTTGCGGCGACCTGCATGCTCAGTAGGGGATTGCCCCATCGTGAACACCATGCTGCCAGGAGGAGGCATTGACTGAAAGAAGTTGCTGTTTGTTGTGCTTGTTGATGCTGTGGCATACGCTGATGTTGAGTTTCTGTGTAGTGGCTGACTGAATGCTGGAGCTGCAGGAGACANTGCTCGCCAACTGATGCTGCAGTCTGCTCAGTGCTACTTCAATGTTGCTGCAAGTTGCTGATTGTTGCTTGCTGTGCAATAATCACCACCAATGAATTGCTCCGCATGACTCACCATGACGTGAAACGCAGGNGCTAGAGACAGCAAAAGGATTGACTGCAGAATGTGCCGCAAACTTTTGCAACCTTGACTGCACCGGCTAGATGCCCGAATGAGCAGCAGTGTGGATAGTGCAGGCCTGAATGGGTGAGGACAAAAGGTTGCACCTCATGCGCAGCCTTGGCACAGCGTATGAGGGCTTTGGAAGGGACACAGCCCACATTGAGGCAATCGCCCCCCATTAGGTGCTCCTCTATGAGGGCTACCCTGGCACCCACCCCAGCAGCTCCAGCAGCTGCCACTAGGCCCCCCGCACCTGCCCCCACCACCACCAGCTGGTACCTGCATCAGCGAGATGCGAGCATGCAGGTGTGATTCAAGCGCATTTAACCCCTTGTGCCTGATTGTTGTGGTTTCTGTTGAAGCCACACTTTCATGAAACTCTTTGTGGCTACACCACTGGACTGGGCCGCTCTCTTGGGCATGCAAGCTCAGCAGAGCCCTCTAGACCTGCTGCATGATTGTGCCGCAGAGAGTTTCAGGCAGTTGGGTAAGGTTGAAAGCAAATATGCATGCTTTGTGTGCTGGGTTTGTTGAGCTATGTCACCTGACATTCCATGGCTGCAAATTTGGCGCTAGTGTAACAGGAGATTAGGTAGTGTTGGGCATGACATGTACGGTGCACACTGTCAGGCAATAACTTCAGTTGCAATGAAGGCGAGCAGAGGTCCAGACAAAGTGTAGCTTGAGAAGAAGCGACAGCAGCTGCTCACTTCTCTGCTGGTGTGGGGTTTGTCCACTGTGCAGGATGCACATTGTCCAACAGCTTGAGGTTGTGTGCATCAAGCGGCGAGACCACACATGCTTTCTTTGCCGGGTCGTACTGCAGGGCAAACTCTGCAGCCACTGAAGGCTGAAGCGACANATGGGCCAGACTGCAATGTGCCAGGCTGACCTGCTGATGTGGCTCTGTATGGTGCCATAAAGATTTGTCATGAACAGCGAGAAAGGCTGGCCCGACAGATCCCGGGCCTCTGCCTCCACATACTCTCGTAGAGACCTGTCTCCGTCCCGCCGCTTCTCAAGGCTGAGCCCAGGTCTGGACATCTCTTGCAGAATTCTGGCCAAGTTCTGTCCCCCATTCCTGACTGACACCTGCCCGTTCCTGCCGCTATACTGTTGCCCACCTCCATTGGCGGCCATTATTGCCAAGCCAGCGTCATCGTATGTGCTTGTGGTCGCAGTCGCAAATTCGTCAGAATGTTAAGCTGTATGCGGACAACGGTACGCAAGACAGGCGTAACGATTAGCAGCGGTGCTTATCTTGTAGNAAATTGAGCGCCCACGCTAGCAGTTGCTTGTCTCAATACATATGCTCGCAATACACGGCAGCTGCGCAGCCAAGCACGCTTGGCTGACACATGCTACACACGGCCACATAGCTTTCAATGCCTCTAGACGTGAGTCAGGCCTTTGAATCAAGACGCGCCAGCTGCACTTCTTGCGAGGCGTAAAAGCACCGCATAACGTAATTTTTTGACGATATTTGCTACAAGGGTCTGACGTTGCGACTTGAGGAGAACACTTGACGTGTTCAGACCACTGAAAGTGTTGATGTNTGCAGCAGGCACAGATGCAGCAGCTTCTGAGGGTGATGGTGATGCTGCATCGACAGACTTGCTGGAGCTGTCTGATGAGACAATGGAGGTCCTGGGCTTGCTTGAAAGTGTGCCTGACCAGGCAGATGCTGGAGATGAGACCCTCCCAGAGGTGCATGGTGTGGAGGTGCGCATTTTCCATTTGTCAGTGCATTTCAGTGACATACAACACCTATTCCTGAAAGNGGACATCATGTTGATGTGCGCTTGGTGACACTCGATAGTTGGGGCTGCAGTGTGCAGCACAGCACTGCTAACCTGGACTGTCCATAACCTCAAGGGCTTGGGGGTTTAGTTTGGGGACCAGAAGCCGGGATAATCGGTCCAGCGCACCCATCCGCAATAAGTATACACATGTGGGTGTATCAGGCCGAACGCTTACGCTCACCAGCTGCCCCAAAATGTCAACTGCCACTAACGCAAACTTTCTGTCCCTGGACAAGGCTGCCAACAGCAGCAGGCGTCCACCTGCAACAGCAGAAAGGATTTTGTGCAGCGACATCTGCTTCAGCTAAATCTTGACTCGGCAAGCATGCATTCACGTTTTTCCCAGATGCATGCAAGGCATGTTGTTGAGCAACCAAAGCTTGNTTGCCTAGCTGGTGAGCAAGCGCAGACACCTGTCTCAACAAGTCCGCATCTGCAAAACGGCAATCTTCAATTGTGACATCCTGAAGTTGAATCAAGCTGACAAGGCTGGTCAAGTCGCATTGCCCAAATGTCTGCACTGTACCGGAAAACTCCACTTTTTCCAACAACAAAAGAGGTGTCCAGTCAAACCCAAACTTTATCACAAATGGTGTGTCTGCTGAGACATAAAACTCTCTGAGGTTTGTCATACAACTCCAAGAAGATGGAAGCACCANTTGATACGATCGTCAAGGGCTGCGTTGTGGTGCAATGGCGGTGAGTGCATGCCCTGGCACAAACAGATGTCATTTAGCATGCTATTTAGAACCAGAACCTAATATGGCTGCACTAGGGCAAAATCTTCTGTGGCAGCTTCTAATGGTAGGCGTTGGCTCCTATGTCTTGGATGCCCCTTGCCTGCACCAAGCCCTGCACCAGTGACCGCACTGCAGACACCTNTGGCCGCCGTTGCTTCGCCTTCTGTTCTCCTGGAAATCCGAGCTGAACAGCTTGGACCGCCAATGTGGTAGCCGCGGTATCTGCACGTGAGTGTGACCCTTCCACGTGCCAGCCTTGCTGCAACGCTGACTCGTGCGCAAAGGTGTGGCAGAAGTCTGTGACATGAATTGCTGTGATGTTGCATGCTTGCAATGTTCATGCCAGGTCGTCGTTGGCGTTCAGCACTTCAGTCTCACAGCGTCGTGCAAGAAGACCAGCCTGTCTCGTNTTGTCGTGCAGCACAATACCCACACTTGGTGCAGCACTTGACATCGCCCTTGCCATTTTGGTGTTGTTGATCACTACTCAAAGCCTGGTATGTCAGCCATGTGGCTGGCCTGTTTGTGATGAGCTTGCCATATGCAAACCGCAGTGCCCACTGCGTCGTTGCTAGGTGATTTTTTGACNTGCCCAGCATAGCTCAGCAGTGATCTAAGCTGGCTGCAGCATGAACGTTCACCTGCACTGTCCATGCAGAATCAGTGACCTTGGCTGCTTTGCGGTGGCCAGAGTTGCTGCCTGATGCTTTGCTATGCTGGGATGGCATGTCTGCCAGGACCCAAAGGTTCCTGTCTCAGCTTCTATGCCATTGCATGACCTGTCTCAGGCAGCAGTAGGACACAGCNCCATTTTCGGCAAGCACTCATGCCTATGCACCCACAGTGGTCAAGCATCCCCACGCATAATCAGGGACTACTGGCCACATGACTTTTCCCAATACTGAAACAAAAGAGCTTTGCCGGTGCTGCAAAGGGGAAAGGAGACTGACAGATCAGTGCAGCAGCTGAATTACTCACAGCCGTGCAGCATACGCATCATAGGCTTGTGACAAGAGACTCATTCAATTTGATAGCGTACTTTTGTCTTGACACATTGTGGCAACAATCGCCTTGCAGTATGGCACAAGGCATAGCAGAATGCACAACCAATTACGAATATCAACTGGACACAGCTGGGATGCACCATGTGTTTTAGCTCAACTGTGCAGTTACAGCAAGCAGGTGTTGTCAGATGTGGCACAATGGTATGATGCAACTGTGACAAGGCAGACAGGTTCAAGCATGCAATGACTCACATGCTGTAGGCTTCTTGGGCTCAATGGGAGGGTACCCAATGCTCTCAGGGCTGTCCCTCATGATCAGCAGAATCAGCAAGCCCACTGCAATGCCCACCACACCGGGTGCATACATTCCCCACCTGCGACCAGTCGTATCACACATCAGTCAACCGTTGTCAGAGCATGCTGATCTGGACATGCTCCAGTAGAATGAGTTATGTGCGTGCCTTGTTAACGTATGGCAGACTCACATGTACGGCAACTTGTGACATGCCTTTGTCTCTTGCTGTGATCAGCTTAGTAGCAAGGCTGCTAGGTTGGGCACGAGAATTCCATGTGCAGACAAATGCCCTTCCCAGCATGTTTGGCAGGGAAGTAGAAACACAGCATGGGCAACAACACTATGACACTGTTGCACAGTCTGTGGAGCGTCGACAGAAACTCCAGAAAGGGCAATTAGTAGGGTTGCAAGCTCAGGCAAGCAAGGCTCCATGATTACAATCCAGCTACAGTGAGATCAGTCGGCTGCAACACTAGCAACCAGCTGATTTGCAAAGGCACTCCTGCAGGCACTTGTAACATGCTGCTGTGGCATGATCAATACATGCTACAGTGACTGGGGATGAAAGCAGCACAGTACCTCCAGCCATAGTGGCGGGCAGCAGTGCCTGCCAGCAGGGGTGCCAAAAACCCGCCAACATTGTTGGAGGCGGTCCAGAAGCCCCAGAAGGTGCCCCTCTCCTTGCCGGCAAACCAGGCTGTCAAGAATCTGGCACATGCAGGCGCCCCCAAGCCCTGTTGCTCACAAACATCAGCGATGACAGCTGTGAAAGCTGACCTCATGAAAGAAAGAAAACGAAAAGCCTATGCCATGAGGCGGTTCAGCCATGCCATGAGGGGGGGGGGGGGGGGGGGGGGGGGGGGGGGGGGGGGGGGGGGGGGGGGGGGGGGGGGGGGGGGGGGGGGGGGGGGGGGGGGGGGGGGGGGGGGGGGGGGGGGGGGGGGGGGGGGGGGGGGGGGGGGGGGGGGGGGGGGGGGGGGGGGGGGGGGGGGGGGGGGGGGGGGGGGGGGGGGGGGGGGGGGGGGGGGGGGGGGGGGGGGGGGGGGGGGGGGGGGGGGGGGGGGGGGGGGGGGGGGGGGGGGGGGGGGGGGGGGGGGGGGGGGGGGGGGGGGGGGGGGGGGGGGGGGGGGGGGGGGGGGGGGGGGGGGGGGGGGGGGGGGGGGGGGGGGGGGGGGGGGGGGGGGGGGGGGGGGGGGGGGGGGGGGTGGGTTGAGGTGTAGGGGTGCTGGTCCTTAAAGCGGGAGCTGACTGCATGCATGATGCACAGTATGTTGCATGTACAGACGCGGAGGGCGCTGTTGACAGCTCATGAAATCTGATGTGGGTCTGTTCATTGTGTGCTGTCATACTTGTGGCACAGCATGAACTTGAGTCTGAATTTAATGGTGGAATTCAATGGTGAATTCAATGGTTCGAACCACCATTGAATTATGTGTATCCACCACCATTGCATGTGTCGTTGGAAGGCAACCCAATATGCATGAACAAAGAGGAGTCAGGTACACAGTGGTGGAGGACAAAGGCAGTGGCTCACCTGCAGCGCTCCGTTGAGCCCCCAACATACACAGAACCAGAGGTAGGCGTGGCCAAAACCAAACGCTATGTTCACCAGAGCAGTGGCCATCAAGCCGCCTGCAGTTCATAACCATGACATGTTGTGTTTGTCCATCCTGGGTGCTCATACAACTTGTGTAAGCTTTACATACACATGAGCGATGCATGGACCATTGCTATCAGGGCTCCATGAGGTATGTTGCTAACCTAGTTATAGCATTGACAGCTAGACAAATATAATACATAATATACTATATATATTGTTTACAACCTATCGGCTGACGTTGTTCACATGCGCAAACGTCAATATCTTGTTTGTCACTGGGTATGATATATAGCAACTGTTCTGCATGCATGTCGCATAGAGCCCCACTGCCGAGTTCAAGTATGACGCTGCTTTACCTGCCAGAAGCAGAGTTGGAGAGGTCTTTGCTCCCAGCACCCCACTTGCAAACTTGCTGGCACCTGCATGGTTGGACAAGAGGTAGCATTGCGCAGATCTTGTCCAGTAACCAAAGCAAGACGCCATGAGCCCCAAGGTATAGACTGTGCACGGTTGGGGTATGTGCAGCTGCTGCGTACTTTTGTGAGGTTGTACACACGGCTAACAATGCAGATTTGTATGTCAGTGGGATGCAGCTCAAGAGCTTCAGGTTGCTTTGCTTTGCTACTGGGTGTAGAGAGGAATAGTCACAAAGATCAAGGACAAGCATGGCAAGAGGCTGTCTGACAGGCATACCATAGGCAACAGGCAGGATGCTTGTCAAGCCGCCAATCTGAGTGATGGTCAATGCTAGTGCTTTGTCTTCCCTCATCATTGGTGTGACAAAGTTAAGCGAGTTTCGGGTCAGATAGTAGCTGGCATCTGCACACACAGTACTCAGCACCAAAACTCGCCATTTGACACTTCACTGATGTTTGTATGTTGACATTTGTGCACGCATGCTTATGGCAGGTGCCACCGGTACATGCTCACATCCTGTCACCATTATGGCAAAAGCCAGGAAACGCCTGCGCTGGAATGCTGGGGTATCGTGTGCATTCTCCTGTAGACATAAGCACTTGCTCTTGGACAACAAAGCCTTCCAGGTAGACACAGATGCTTGTCACATACCTGAACAGATAGAGCAGGCTGCTGCTCATGGCCTGAGGCTCCAGCAACAGCTGCTGTTGCTGAAACCTGTAGTTGTTGCCTAGTCGATATAAGACGAGCAGGTGCATCCTCAAATCTGGAGTAAGATCTCAAGGTGTTTTTTGTTCTGCTTGTTCTGAGTACGGGCCTGCAGCGTTCAAAGTCGGATAGGTCACGCGAGCACTATGCCTCACAGCAACCGCGCGGCGCCCGATGCACCTTGCAACAGCGCGATCGCGCAAAAGAACGTTTCTCGGCTTCGCTGCGCATATCGTGACTGGCATGTTGAGCAGGGCTCTGGGATGCTGGCTCTGCATCCTGTTTCGAGAAGTCTCTAACGCTGAGTCACGCGTCAGCGTATGGCCCTTGCCTGATGCAGGCGATGTAAGGCTGGTCGGCTCAGACGACGATCTGCGTGGTCGCCAGGCGCCTTTATGGCGCGAGCGTCCGCGATCACGCAAAGCATGCAACTCGGTTGCCGACAATGTCTCAAATGCAGCATGTGTGCCATGTGATGGCTGGTTATTACGTACGGCTACATCCATTTGACCAGCGCGCACTGCCAGGCATTTTGCTCAAGCGCTGAGGCCGTGCAGCATGCAACACTCGTGAAGATCTGCAGATATCAGGCGCTGGGCTGGTCGTGTAGGTGCCGGCCTGTTATCTGACTTTCAACTACGTCGTAAGTTTATGGAGCAATTTCTCCATGGCCACTTTCAGACTCTCGCGATCGCTGTCACTTCAGAGCAGCACAACATGATGGCTCCATTCATGCACCATAAAGTGAAGCGCAGGCGAAAACACAAGCCTTCGGTGCTTGCGGTAGGAAAGGGCCTTATCCAGATGCTGTTGCAGGTTCCAAAATGGACGAAAAGGCACCTGCAGTTTGAAATCAGCGGTGCTCACGTGGTCACATGGGCATCTAATCTGCAAGCGGGCACCACCAGCTCGTGCAAGTTGATCTATGCCCTGCTTCACTGCGAGGCGTGTCCCGGGATGCCGCTTGTGTGTCACTGCGCTGCAACTTCAGGCGTTTTCACTTGTGCTGCGTGACCGTTCTGAGCCTAGACAAGCCTCAGCGAGCTTGCGAGCCTCAGCACATTATATGCAGTGATCGGCGGTGCCGTTACTTGTGTCCATAGCTCCCCGAAGTTAGCGAGCTCATCTTGGCGATAGGACGAGTAAGCCAATACAGGCATAAGTTCTTGAGCACCGAGGCGTTAATTACGCACGCGTCTGCAGAGGTTGGAGCTACAGGTCAAACATGTGCTAATGCCTGTCCTGTCTGCGTGACAACATAGCGTCCTTCAAGCTGGTATGCATACGTCACAGCTTACCGTAGATGTGACCGCGAGAAGGCACCCAGGCCTAGTAGTGTTATCGCCTGCAGGCAACAGGCGAGGGGCACACCCTATAAGCATGTCGCGCCTTCTGCTTCAAAGTATCGCCAGTCCTCCAGCTCCACTAGCAGCTCCAGGTCCGCAAGGCATTTCCAAAGCGGGAATGATATACACCTTTGTGTTTATCGGTGCCTCGTTATTGGTTGGCATGTGCTTCCTGGCGGTTGTGTTCAAGTATCTAGTAACCTACAGACACTGGCGGCCCCCTGTCACAGCTCCTCTGCGGGTATGCCGTGCATGATGCTCCTCATGCAATGTGTGCTGCCTGGCTTGTGCTCAGTAATGCAGTAGAGTGACCAATCTGATGTGCTGCACAGCAATTGTGAGTCAGACCTCCCAGCATACAAAAATGCATCTAGTGTGCATCTGCAATCAGGCCTGTGCTTCCTGCAGCCTGGCCGCCGCTCAGAGGAATATAAGCCAGAACACCCAAACATCAAGGAAATTGTAGTCATCAGCAATCCTGACGGGTAAGCCCCATCCGCTGGTCTCCTCTTGTGCTGGCAACGTGCAAGATCACGCAGACTGCAGTGTTGCGTAGCACTGCTGTCTTCTCGATGCTCGCACTGTGTTAACATCAACTGCATCAAGCAAGCTGGCATACCACTGCCTCCATTGCTGCTTCTGCATGACATGCATTATGCAAGTTTGTATCTTTACAATTACAATGAGATACACATTTACACAGAAACTTATGGTCTGACAGACATCTGCATTTTGTGATGCTGGCATGTTGCTATGTTGAGCAGTCTCAACCAATCTTACGCATGGTGTTCGCATTGCTGATGTTCATGTCACCGCTGCATCCTACCTGACAGCTTGATGTGGAGCCCGTGTGAATAGCAAGGCGCTGCGCAGAGCATTCACACTAACCTCAATGCTGCAGTTGCCCAAGCATCTCAATCATAAGAGATGACAAGATCTCAGACCAGCGGCCACCGTTTGTTACCTATGAGTCTACAATCAGCAGCAAAGCGCTTGACGATCACTCTTCTAAATATGTAGACCCACCTGTCAGCATGATACATGCTGCGTCTGCCAGTGATCTTGCCGGCATGGGTACATCAGACCGAGTAGCAAGAACTGATGCGCCAAAGACAATAAATGAGGAGGAACATGTTTGAGCTCAGCAACAGCTGTAACCTCATTCTTTACATTACTCTGGTACCATGTTGTATACAATAGACTGCTACTGTGTGTTGTTTCCTTCCTTATTCTTTTTCTGAACCTTGCAGTGAACAATATGGCCCATCCCTACAATTGTTACCCTCAGTGTGGTTCTGGCCCTCAGTAGTTGCCTTGCTTGTATGTGTTCTGCAATGCAGTTTAGCAGTTCATCAGCCTTTGCAAATGACAGTATGGCACGTAGAATTTGTGACGTGTCACCAGTCCCACAACAACTGTATATGATCTAGCTGGCCCCAATACATGGTGCAATGTAGGTAGTAATGGTATGGCTAGTGTGCTCATGTCTCTCGCAATCCTTGCTCAGTGNTGCAGAAGAGCAAGCACTTTTGCGCAAATATACGCTTGATGCTGAAGAAAGGGACCTTGACAATTACCGTATGCTCTTGGATTAGCTTGTGGGCAGCTGACTGCTGACCGCCACCTGATAGGACACACAGCTTTGCTTTTGCAACCCACACTTCGGTTACATATGTCAAGAAGCGGATTTGTGTGTTGCACATGAATGCACATCATTGCATTGCACCAGGAAGGCCTGCTATGTGAGCTTGCATTTTTGCTTTGGTGCTGCTCTTGCACACTACCTTGTTGATTGCACTTACTCTGTCATTGATATAGCATTGAATCCTCCAGCAGTGCGACAACAGCTCCTACAGCGAGACGTATGCCAGCATCCAATTGAGCCTGCACACTGTCAGCATTGTCTTGTCATGTATATCCGCAACATTCAGCACATTGATGCACAACTCCATCTCATAAGGCTGTTTCTTTTGCCCACAGCTCTGCTAAATGCTGTAGCATTGCCCACAGCTCTGCTAAAAGCTGTAGCATTACCCACAGCAGCTTTGCAGAGGGCTGTGAATGCTCTAAGGAATCAGTCAACAGCCATGTGGTATCCACTCAGCTTGTGCCCATCTGACCTCTGCCTTGAGTTTAGTTGAAAAAAGCTCTAGGTTTAGTTCGTCATCAGCCTCAGCTCCTCAACACAGACCTCAGCCATTCACCAGGATGAACACCTTGAGCAGCAACCCCTTGTGTGAGACAACATCCTCGAGGCTATAGCGCGAGGATTCACCGCCTTGAACCTGCACCTTGTCAGTCAGATTCTCTAGCAGCAGACACAGCATCATAGCTGCAGCACAGCAACCACTTTGCAGTGAGGCTGGCACCCCTGCAGGGACCCCAACACCAGCATGCAAGCACACTCCAGCAGTTTTGGTCTCAAACTTTGACCATGTTACCCGCATGCTAGTGCATCAGCTGTACATTCAGCAATGGATACTGCTGTAAATGTGAAGCGCCTAAACTTGCAGAATATGTGTTTGTGCTCAGTCAAACCCTCCAGTACGATGTGTCTTACGTCCCAATCAAGCAGCATGGAAGCACAGGTGCATGACTTGAGGTACAAAACAAATTCATCAGCCTTCAAGGTTCCTAAGCAGTCACTCAGCCAAGTAACAGTCAGGGTATGACTGCTGCATAGTACATGATTTGAAGCCAGCAATACGTATGCACACTGGCACTGCATAAACAGGCTGGCATATATGAAGCACAGCCTTCCCTTCACACATCTACACACCTTTAAGCACAGCCTGTGCAATTAGTGAGTGCATGCTGCAAAAGTCAGAATGGCAGGAGCAAATATAGAGAAGGTTGTGAACACCTGGCAGGCCAAACTGTGTTGCTTCTCTCAATGTCACGCAGGTACATAGCATTCTTTGGCAAAAGAGCATGGTGCACAACATAGCAGGGCTGGTGCAAAGCATGTCGCGGTAAATTGTGAACCAACATTTGTAGAGGCACTGGTAGACCAACAACTTTGACATGACATGCGGCTCAGATCCACACCTTCAACTTCACAAGCTGGATCCTGTGACTGACAAGCTGTCAGCAGGCTTGTGGAGTGCATGATGTCAGGCATGTAGAATGCAGCTGAGGTGAGACTTGTGCATGTCGGAGTCCATGTCTCTACTCAAGGTCTCCAACTGCAGGAAAGCAAGCAAGCTCTGCACATGAGTATTCATGTCACTGCAGTGCGTCATGCATGCCTAGATGTACAAAGCCTGTGAGATTGCTAGCATGCTGATGTTGCACACTTGCTGTCTTGCACACTTGCTGTCAGATTTGCTACAACTGTTTGTCCAACAGTTGCAATGCGTGGCAAGCAGTGCTGCTGGTACATGAGTGGGTACATGAGTACACGCATAGCTCACAGAAGCATGCTCTTCGTACATGACACATGCGCATCACATTCAGAGCTTTTGTCGAACAGAGCTGCAAATGCCAGGGATTGCTAAGCCACTTCTACAACAGTCCTGCATGCAGGGTCCCAGGTAGAAGAGCACTGCCAATCAGAGCATACATTGGGACCAATAAGCAACAGTCAGCCAACTCCCATGCAGCAGTCTGTTGTTGCAGCATCCACTATGACAGAGGCAACAGGGAACTGCCTACATAGGTGCATGGAAGGATCCTGGCACCTAGCTTGGTTGACTACAGAATTGCTATGCCACCTTGACATCTGCTGCAGCATGTGTGATCTAGGGCCACTGCCTTGCCATAGGCACATGCTGGCATCAAGTTCAGCCAGCAGCTTGCACCTGCAAACGCACTGCCAAGACATCCTTCATGCCTCTGAGGCCAGAACAGGGACTATATACTCTCAGTTTCATCAAGGGCGCTGAGCTGATACAGCAGCACTGTGCCAACTGATGCTCGAGCAAGACCAAGCTGTCCATGGCGGCCTGCAGCTTGTCACAAGGAGGTGTCAGCTAATGGCACTCTGAGCATTCATTTTTCAAAATAGCCCATTTCCAACTCTGCAGCAGCAAATGCTACTCTGACACAGTCACGTGTGACTTTGATGCATTGCAAAGCATGACAGAATCCTGGCAGGTGTGTGATCTCCCGCTCTTCCTGGCGCAGCTATATTTCATTTGCATCAGCTCTGCAGTACACAAACAGCACACTCTGGCCAAGATCTACACCTGAGCAGCAGCTGCCTGAAACTCACAGCAGTGTTCAGACTGAGTCCACTGAAGGTCAGCACTCTCGAGCTGGCATTTGCCAGTCTGGCACACAGTCAACAATATACCGTGGCGGCGACTCATAAGCTGACAACAAAGCTGGCAGATATTCACAGGCACTTTTATGCCACGCGCCTTGTCAGCAACAGCAAAGACTTTGACGAACTGCTGCACATCAAAGAGCAAAGGTCGCTGCAGCTGTGTTGTGCAGAGGTGCTTCATATTGCCCACTGAAATGCCAAATTATGCTGTGTTTGACTCCCCTGACCAACAAGCTTGTGCAGGCTGAGAGCAATTGAGTCCGCCTTCATCTCTGTCTACCAGGACTGGGCTGGTGGCTCATCTGCAACCACCAAAGGTAACACGCCTCAATATCTGGTAATGTGGACGCTGCGGACTTGACTTGTGCAACACCTGGGCTTGACTTAACATTTCTGCGTGTGGATTGCGCTGAGGTCTTGTGGCCAGGGCTTATTTCAGGTGCTCCTGAGTGTAGCTTGCTCTGAGTTATTTGTGGCCAGTCATCAAGTCGCTAGCAAGGCTGTTGGCTCATTCCTGTCGCCATAACCAGAGGCATTGTGCAGCAGATGCCTTGGACTGCAGAGTCAATGCAATCGTTGCGTATGTATGCTTTTATACTAGAGGGTGCTGTGGTGATTGTGTACTTGGCAATGCATCATGTCACCAAGGTGTGATACAAGCTGCACAATTTGAACTATAGTGTTCGCAATTTGGTTGGCAGGCCGCTGAACAATGTCCTTAGTAGCCATTGTGATGTGACAGCATGTGTACTTGATAGCTCTATAGTGTTGTGCGCTTCGCGTTGTCAGCCTTGATTGACACCAGGACTTTGAAAGTGAGTGAGAGAAGCCTTGACTACACAGCTAAGTATCCATTGCCGATGCAGATGCCCAATGTTAGGTGCACGAGCAATCACTCGAGACAAGCACACGTTGCCCCGCTCAAAGACGGACGACACGCATAAAGCAAACGACAGGGCGCAAAGCCAGCCAGTTGCTAAACGAGCCGCTGCTTTCCGTGAAGTAGCTGAACGCGCATAAGTTGTGTCTCCTCAAATAGAGATGCGAGTGCGATTCGGCCGCCTGTACGAGCCTGTCGGGTCGAGCGAGCAGCAGGTGCCGTGCGAAAACATCTGCGCAGCGCTGAAGACTTTTTCGGACGCGACAAGAGCTTTCCTGTCCTTGCAGGGCTGGAGCAAACTGCCTCGGGAACTTGTCAAGCGGGTGATCGAGTGTTTATCCCCCAGACAAGGGTGGTCAGCACGGCAGATTTCACGCTCCTGGGCCGAAGCAGCTCGTCAAACTTGTTGCTTTCAAGCTTTGGTCCCAACCAAGTGCTCCAACACCCTGTCTGACATGAAGACGATCAAGCAGCAGCTTGCTCAACGCTTACCCCATGTCAGCTTCACATTGGTGTTCACAGAGCCAGCGAGTTTTGCAGAGCTTGCAGAACTTCTGGTGATGCTCATCAGTCAGGTCTGTCTGTCCGTCCACCCTTGCTGTCAGTCACACCTACCTACTATGAATGATCTCTCACTATTGTACACTTGGCTTGCTGCATGCAGGCCATACATCTAGGTTCTGTGAAGCTTGCAGCAAGATTGCGGATTACACACAAAGATGATGATCAACAGCTCGTGTCACATGCGGCCAGTATCACCTCTACATCAGCGATCCTACTGAGCTACGGCGTGGCTGTGACAATCAGCTTATGTGCAGCAGACAAGTACGTCAAGATTCCAACTCCAGCAAACCTTACGCAGTTGGCACCTCTGCTGCAAAGCGTTGACCTCCACAGCATTCCCGTTCAACAACTGACGCTCCAGGCGCCTTCGTACTGGCAGCACCCATGCTTCACACTAGCCCATCTTGCGGCACTCAGACGCAGTCCTCTGCTCACGACCCTCTCTGTCTCGAACATGAGGCCCTGGCATAGTTCTCATGAACCTTCCCTCAACTCAAGCATTTCTGCAGTAGCTCAGCTCCGCAGCTTGACGAAGTTGCATTTGACCCTGGCTCGGAAATTTGAGGCAATAGACTTCCAGCCACTGTCACAGCTCGCTGCAGTTCAGGACCTTGCTTTACAGTGCCCCAACATCCTATCTTGTGCGGCAATTCTTTCTGCCAGCAGACAGACTTTACGAGAGATTACTCTGGCAGCGTTTGGCTTGCCCGCAGCCACATATCAAGCCCTTGGCCAGCTACCCGCTGTCAACAGTTTGAACATCAAGCTGTGGGCCTTGCGCAGTGCACAAGGTAATGGCTTTCAATTTCTCGCAGCCAAGTTTGTTCACTTAGAGATCTTTCACTTGGAACGCTCTTTTCGTGAACACTTGTCATCGTGGGCCAATGTCTGCCACATCATGCGAGTCAATAAGTTGACATTGTGGAACACAATAGACGGCGTCATTAGTCTGCTGCGCCCCATGCCTTTTCTGCAGACGCTGAGTGTTGTGAACTCCCCATATTTTTCAGGAAATTCTCTCAGCTGTCATCCTAATGTCACTTCACTCAGCCTCATAAGCTGTCCCGCTGTTGGAGGGGGACTGAAGCATATGCTGACAGCAGCTCTGCCTCAGGTCAGGAGGCTTGAAATACAAGCTTCATATGATCCTGTCACAGCTGTGCGGATGAGTCCCCAGGTATTAGAGGCTCTTCGATATAGACATTGCCTTAAAATAGTTGATTTGCGCGGCTTGATAGGACTAACAGCTTTCAATATCAGGCAACTAAAGGTGGCGTTTTTCCGCTCAAGTCCATCTGTCCGTGTCAAGTTGCCATGTGTTCAGCTGGGACAACATCAGCCAGTTGTCAGTGCCATAGAAGAGTTGTTCCTGCCCAACATGGTTCAGCTTCCTGGTCATACCAGACACTCCAACTGGGAACTAGGTAGGGTTGTCAAGCCTCAACAGCCAATACTCCATACCTTTGGTACAGTATTGTTCTATGTTGCAGCTTTTCGGGCAGTGCTTCGGTAGCCAAGGTCATATAGATTAGGAACCCAGATCAAGCAAGAGGTTGTTTACGCCAAAGAGAGCTCGTTATCACTTTGCATGACAGCAGAATCAATATGGCAGGCTATGCTGTTACAGGTCTAGCTGGCCCCATGTCACCAATGCAACATTCGCCGACCAACTTGGAACTTGCTTACTTGAGATCAGCAAACCGCAGGTAAACAGGACGTTATGAACCTGGAGCATCACAAATTCATCTGCATTGGACCCTAGTATCAATAAGCATGCTGCCACAAGTCATTAACAACCACGTAGCGGACATGCTGATGCAAGCGGTACAGCAGAACCTGAGAACTGGCATTCATGTGCAATAACTTTCATACAATGAAGCAAATGTTGGCAGCATTCCTTGAAAGCTGGTGATCGACAAAAAAACTGCTGCAAGCCTAGACTTGGTTGTGTTGGACTGCTGGTGCTGGGTTGTAGGTTGTCAGATGCAGGTGAGCAGCTGATGATGTTGTGCACCTGCAACAATATACCGTACAGTGAAGCTAGGGCGCATGTGACAGGCGGGACAGATGCCACTGCTGTGCTGCAGAAGAGCAAGTAAAGTTTGACAGATGGCTGGCACAAATCCCTTGGTAGATGCTTGCTGCTGAGAACTTTCGGAAAAAGGAAACCATGACTGTCTAAATCCGCTCTTTGCTTAGCTTACAGGCAGCTTTTGACTGCTGGTTACTACTCAGCTTTGCTTTTGCAACCAACACCTCAGTGATGTCTGTCAAGAAGCTGATCTCTGTGTTGCACATGTAAGCATGTCAGTACATTGCACCGTCAAGGCCTGCACAAAGGAGCTTGCCATTTTACTTGAATGTTGCTCTTGCACACGGGCTTGATGTCGCTTGCATGTCACCCTTTCAACAATGCAGCACTGATTCAAAACTACAACAGCCACACGTACATCAGCATCAGTTGTGACAAACAAGTGAGCCTGCACACAACGTCAGTTGTCAGCATTGTCAATGTGACCTACATTTGCATCACTCACCACAACAACATAAAGCTTTATCTCATGAATCTGTTCCTCTCCCCTGCCTCTGAAATTGCAGAGTGCCTACTGCAAGAGTGAGAGTGGCAGCAGCAAAAAGGAAGAGTGCCATGTGCATTGGCAGGCTAGACTGTGTTGCTCCTTCCAGTCAGTGTCGTGCAGTCACACAGCCTCCTTTAGCACATATGGCTGGGCATGGGTGCAATGCATGTCACAGTTGGGGATCTACAATTGTAGAGTGCTGGTAGACCATCAGCACTGCCGGATGATTCACAACTTCAAGCTGCATGCTAATACTGTCAAGGTCTCAGCAGGCTTGTTAGGCACATGTGTGTCAGGCATTCAGGACCCCTCATATTTTCAGCAACATACGAGAACCCACGCACAGACAAAAGCTGCCTGTTGCCCCTGACGAGTAACAAAGTTCAAACGCAAGTAAGCAGCTGTGCAGACTCTGCAGCACAGCATGCATGTCATGAGGGGCAGCTGCTAACGAACACAGCGAAGCTTCCAAAGCACGTCTGCATCATGCTTCTTTTGGTGCACACAACCAACAGACCACACAATAGGTGTAGCATTGAGTTATAAGCCAAATTAAGTCAAGAACTTCTGGCACACGCTTGCATTGCATACCTCTTTGTGACAATGCATACAATGTACGCTTGTTACCAAGGATGCCACTGATTGCGCTGCTGCTCTTTGTGGTGCATGCCTGAGCTTGTAAGCAGCAGCTGAGGGTTGGCTTTTGCACCTTTGACTCTGTTTCTTTGCTCAAAGTCAACAACTGCAGGAAACGAAGGCAAACACTGCAAGTCAGTATTCATGTCACTGCGGCAATCTTTGCTCAAAGTCAACAACTGCAGGAAAAGAAGGCAAACGCTGCAAGTCAGTATTCGTGTCACTGCAGTGCATTGTGCATGCCTACACACACACAGCCTGCGTGGTTGCTTGTGCGCTGATTTTGCACAATTGCTTGCCATCAAACTTGCTCCGGTTCTTTGTGCAACATTTGCTGTGCATAGCTCGCAATGCTGCTAGCACACGAGGGGTCCTATACATGCATAGCTTACAGAAGCATGCTCTTGGTGCACAGCATATGCACATCCAATCCAAGCCCACAATATTGAGTCAAACAGAACTGCAAACATGAGATAGTGCTAAGCCACTTCTATAGCGGCCTTGTGTGAGGTTTCCTAGGTAGGCCAGCCTTTCAGAGCATACAGTGGGACCCAATTGACGACGGTCAGCCAATTCTTGTGCCCCGGTCTGTTACAGCAGCACTTGCTGTTGCAGATGCAACAGAGACTTGCCTACATAGGTGCATGGAAGGAACCTGGCACCTAGCTTGGCTGACTACAGGATTGCTACGCCACCTTGACAGATCTGCTGCAGCTTGTGTGATCAAGGGGCACTGGCTTGCCATAGGCACAATCTGGCACCATTTTCAGCCAGCAGCTTTTCCTGCAAAGCGCACTGCCAAGTCATTCTTCATGCCTCTCAGGCCAGAACTGGCAACATATACTCTCAAGTCAAATAAGGAGCCTCAGCTGACACAAATGCACCCAGTCACATGAAACTAGAGTAGGACCAAACTGTCCGACATATACAGCAGCCTGAAGCTTGTCACAACAAGGTGTCACTCCATAGCACTCTGAGCGTTCATTTTCCAAAGAGCTCTTCTTCAATCAAATGCTACTAATATAGTTTTATGTCGACTTGATGCATGACAGAGTCCTAACAGGTCACGGCCTCCTGCTATGCTCCAACTGCAGCAGCTTCCCAGTACACAGACAGCACACCCTCACCAAAGTCCACATCCTGAGCAGCAGCTGCCCCTTTGGTCACAGCAGTGTTCAGACTCAGCCTAGTGAAGGTCAGCTCTCTGAAGCTGACAGCCATGCAGCGCAAATGCATAGTCAGCTGTGCCGTCTTGTGTAACCCAATGACAACATGACGCATGCCCAAGTACACAACCACCGCAACATACTCTAGTACAAAAGCATTCCACATGCACTAATTGCACTGACTCCATAGCCAAAGGCAACTACAGGACGCTGCCTCTAATTATGGCCTAAGGAGCAGCCGACAGTACTGTTAGCGGCTTGATAACTGGCCACAACATCTGAGCAAGCCACATACAGGGGCACCTGAATCAAGCTCAGACGCTGCACAAGCTGAATCCATGACCTCCACATGACCAGGTACTGAGGCATATTGCCTTTGGTAATTGGCACTTGGTAGCAGACTTTGCAGATGAGCAGCTTGCAAGCCCAGGCGTGGTAGACAAAGAAAATGGGGGATTCCCTCACTCTCAGCCTGCACAAGCTTTTGCTCAGGCGAAGTCAACACAGTATGGTGCAATATGTGAGTATTTGTGTGAAACACCTCTGCATAGTATGGCTGCAGCTGTGCTTGCCGTCTGTGGTGCAGCAGTTCATTCAAGAATTTGCTACTGTTGACCAGGCGCTTGGGCTGATGGTGCATGTGGATACCTGCCAGCTTTGTTGCCAGCCTGTGAGGCTGCGCCGCAGCTGCATACCGTGAACCTGCTGAGTGTAGTGATCATGTGCCAGACTGCCTCGGGATCTTGTCAAGCGAATCATCGGCTGTTCGACAACCGATCAAGGATGGTCAGCACGGCAAATTTCACGCTCCTGGGCCGAAGCAGCTCGTCAAACTTGTTGCTTTGAAGCTTTGGTTCCTATCAAGTGCTCCAACGTCCTGTCTGAAATCAAGACTATTAATCAGCAGCAACTCGCTCAACGCTTACCCCATGTCAGCTTCACATTGGTGTTCACAGAGCCAGCGAGGTTTGCAGAGCTTGCAGAACTTCTGGCGATGCTTGTCAGCCAGGTCTGCCTCAGCGCCCACACTTGCTGTCAGTCACATCTTCCTGCTGTCCACAGGGGCTCACTATGTTGCAAGTGACTTGCTGCATGCAGGCCACTCATCTGATTTCCATCAAGCTTGCAGCAAGATTACTGATTACACACACAGATGTTGATCAGCAGCTGATGTCGTCTGCAGCCAGTATCATCTCCAGATCAGCAATCCTACTGAGCCACAGCGTCACTGTCACAGTCAGCCTCTGTGCAGAAGACAAGCGTGTCAGGATTCCAACTCCAGCAATCCTTTTGCGCTTGGCACCTCTGCTGCAGAGCATTGACCTCCACAGCGTTCCCATGCAACAGTTAACATTGCTGGAGCCTCACACATCGCGGTACCCATCATTCACACCTGCTCACATAGCAGCACTCAGACGCAGTCCACTGCTCACAGCCCTCTGCGTCTCAGACCTGAGGATCAGCAGCCATGTGGATACCCTATCTACAAGTATTCCTGCAGTTGCTCAGCTTTGCAGCCTTACCAAGTTGCATTTGAGCCTTGCTTTTGCCGCGACAGCAGACTTCCAGCCATTGTCACAGCTCACTACACTTCAAGACCTTGCTTTACAATCCTTCGGCAATATCTTTTGTGCAGAGGTTCTTTATGCAAGCAGACAAACTCTACGAGTCGTTACTCTTGCAGCACGTGGCATGTGCGCATCTACATATCAAGCCCTTGGTCAGCTACCCGCTCTCAACAGACTGGTCTTGAAGTTACAATTTTCAAGCTACACCAATCAACTCGGCAACAGCTTCCAGTACCTCACCGCCAAATTTGTTCATTTGGAGATCTTCCATTTGGGCGATTGTGTTCATCAAAACTTGTTATCCTGCGCCAATGTCTGCCACATTATGCAAGTCCACAAGTTGAAGTTGTGGGGCGCAACGGACCGCGCCATCAGTCTGCTGTGCCCTATGCTCTTCCTGCAGACGTTGAGCATTGTGAACTCCCCACAATTCTCAGGAAGCACTCTCAGCTGCCACCCTAATGTCGCTTCACTCAGCCTCATAAGCTGTCCCGCTGTTGCGGGGGGACTGAAGCATATGTTGGCTGCAGCTCTGCCTAAACTCACAAAGCTGGAAATACAAGCATCATATGAATCTGTCACAGCTGTGCAGATGAGTCATCTGGTATCAGAGGCACTTGGGTATGGACGCAGCCTTGAATTGATTGACTTGCGTGGCTTGACAGGACTAAAAGCTTCTGATATTAGGCAACTGAAGTTGACATTCTCCCGCTCAAGTCCACCTGTCACAGTAAAGTTGCCACATGTTGAGCTAGGACAGCATCAGCCAGTCACTAGAGCCAAACACAGTTTAATCCTGCCAAACTTGGTTCAGCTTCCTGGTCATACCAGACATCACCAGTTGGAGCTGGGTAGGGTTGTCAAGCTTCAACAGCCGGTATTCAGAAGCTTTGATACAGTATTGTTTTGTGCCATGAGTGTTTGTGCAGCGCTTTGGTAGTCTGATGTATATGTGTTTGCTGAGACAAGTGTTGATGCAAGCGGTGCATAAGAACCCAAAACCTGGCACTCATGTGCAATGCAATCTCATACCAGCAAGCAGAAAGTTGATTGCAGCATTCCTTGGCAGCATCTCTTGCAAGCTTGCAATTGACATCACAGGTGCTGCGAGCCTGGACTTTGTTGTGTTGGACCCACGATGCTGGGCAACAGGTTATCAGATGGAGATGAGCAGCTTTTGCGCAAACCTCGCTTGATACCTCACCTTATGATACCTCTCCTACTTACAGTAACCTCCCCTACCTGATGTGGTACACATGCAACAAAAATATGTGTAGTCAAGACTACAGCGCATATAAGGGTCTTTCTACACCAAAACACGCCACAGCTGTGCTGCAAAAGAGCTAACAAATTTGGCAAACGGCCAAGGCTCTATGAACCACACAGTACACATTTGATGCCAGGAAAAGGCAACCTTGACTGTTGCTGTCTGCTTAGCTTGTGTGCAGCAGCTGACTGCTGATCACCACGTGGCAGCACACACAGCTTTGCTTCTGCAACCAACACTTCAGTCACATGCATGAAGAAGCCGATCTCTGTGTTGCACATGACCGCATGTCATTGCAGTGCACCCTCAAGGCCTGCCGAAGGAGCTTGTACATTTGCATGGATGCTGTTCCTGCACACTGCCTTGCTGTCGATGGCATTCAACAGGACAGCACTGAGTCCAGCCATGCTGCAACAGCTCCTACAGCCAGTTGTACAGCAACATCAGTTGTGACAGACAAATGAGCCTGCACACAACCTCACTCGTCAGCATTGTCATGTCATCTGCAGCCGCATCACTCAGTACGATAATGCAAAGCTCTATCCCATGAGTCTGTTCCTTCACCAACAGCGCTGCTGGGAACTGCTACATCAGCCACACCAGCTAGGCAGAGGGTTCCATATGCTCTAGGCATTCAGTTCAAAGCCGCACAGTGTCCACACAGCTTGTGCTGTCTCAAGCTCTGCTTTAGCTTATCATCAGCATCAGCTCTTTGGCACAGTCCACAGTTGTTGACCAGGATGCACGTCTTGAGCAGCAACCCCTTACAAGTGAGTCACTTGAGGCAGCTATAGGGGCTAGCTGCTATAGTCCCTAGCAGTCTGTGGGGCTATATGGCAATGCACTGATTGGGGATCACCACTGTGAAGTTGCATCTTGCCAGTTTTGCATCTTGCCAGTCTTGCATCTTGCTAGTCTTAAGCCAGTCACAGCCTCTGGCAGCAGACCCATATCAATGCAGCGGAGCCACAAGCTGGCGTTGAGGCTGGCACACCTGCAGCAACATGCAAGCAACACAAGTCGGCTCCCACGGCTGGTAAGATGTCATTAGGCATGTTGAATACGTTTTCGTCAGGCATGTAGTGTCCCTCATGATATCAGCAGTACATGCAAGCTCGTATACAGCCTATCTGTCTGCTGCATGTACTGGAAAACAATACCCAAAAACTTGAGAATGCAAGAATGCAAGGAAGCAGCCTTGCAACTTCTGCAACACAGCCAAGCTTCTGAAGCACGTCTGCATTGTGGCTGGCAGACGAGCAAGCAAGCAAGCAACCAAGCAACAAACGAGCAAGCGAGCAAGCAAGGAGTCTTGGCCATCGCTTGCATTGCATACCTCTTGCGAGGAAGCATACAATGTATGCTTCCTGTCAGGGGTGTCTTCAACAAACTCCTGCTTGTTGTGGTCCATGCCTGAGCTTGTACCCAACAGCTGAGGTTGCTTTTGCAGATTTCAGTCCAAAACTTTGCTCAAGGTCATCAACTGCAGTAAATAAAGCAAGTACTGCTAGGCATTATTCATGCCACTGCACTGCGTTGTGCATGCCACTGTACTGCATTATGCATGCCTACCCACACAGAGCCTGTGTGACTGCTTGTGCGCTGATTTTGTACACCTACTTGCAATCAGATTTGCTGCAACTCTTTGTGCAACAACATCTGTATAGGGCCAGCAGCACCACCAGGACATTAGTTGGTCTGTTCATGCATAGCTTACGGAAGCATGCTCTTGATACTCAGCACATGCGCACCAAGTTGAAAGTTCACAGCATTGCTTTGATGAGCAGGACTGCAAACACCAAGCATTGCTTAAAATCTTGTACAGCAGTCCTGTATGCAGGGTTGCAGGTAGGCCAGCGTGCGCACTTAGAGCATACTTGGGGCTTGAGATTAACAGTCAGACAACTCCAATGCACCGGTCTTTTGTTCCAGCATCTGCTTGTCACAAGCATCAGCTACTTGCCAGTTAGGTGCATGAATGGGTCCTGGCATTCTGCTGGTTGACTGCGGGATCTGCTGCAGCACATGGGCAGATTCAGGAGCACTTGTTTGCCAAACGCACAGCGGCTTCATGTTTACCTGCAGCTTTCACCTGCAAGCGCACTGCCAAGTCATCCTTCATGCCTTCCAGGTTGAAGGACCATGTACTCAGATAAGGAGGCTCAGCTGACACAGATGCGCCCAGCCAAGTGGTGTCAAAAGAAGACCGAGCTGTTCAATATTTGTTGCAGCCTGAGAATTGTTACAAAGAGGTGTCAGCCGATGCCACTCTGAGCATTCATGATCAAAATCAGCACATGTTCACTCTGCAGCAGCAAATGCTACTCTGATGAGGTCCCATGTCAACTTGAAGGCATGACAGATCCCTGGAAGGTGTAAAGTGACGTCAGGACGCCATAGCCTGAGAATCTGCTCACAGGCAGAAACATGTCAAGGTTGGCGCCAGAGCAGAACACATGTCAATCAAGGTGTCGTTTCTGACTGTGTACAGCTGCATCCACAGATACACAACACTTGGGGGCAGCATGAGTCGCCTGCAGTGCCTCACATGCATGCAGTCTACCCGCTTGCAGTTACATTCCTTAGTTAAATTCACTCACTCACCATGGATCCAAAGCACTAACAGCAATCAGCTTTGTGTACGGCGCGATGTCAGCCTTTCTTGACACATATCCCCATAGAGGAAGTGAGTGAATGAGTGATTGAATGGGTGAAGCCTTGACAACACAGCTGACTATGCATTTGCGATGCACCCGATGCAAGTGTGCTCGGATGTACAAGGAATGCCTCGAGACAAGCAATCGCTGCCCCGCTCAAGTACAGATGGAATACTGCGACTTTCAGAGCGCAAAGGCAGCCAATTCTCGAAGGAGCCGCTGAGATTTTTTCGTAAAACAGCTGATCACGCAGAAGTCCCGGCCTGCGTGGCTTTTCCCGGACATGCTAGTGCATGTCGGCCGCTCTTGCGAGCATCTCAGACTGAGCGAGCAAAAGGTGCAGTGCAATGACAGCTTTGCAATGCTGAAGACTTGTTCGAAGGTGACAAGAGCTTGCCTGCGCTTGCAGGATTGGAACAAACTGCCGCAGGATCTTATCAAGGGGATCATTGACTGTTTGGCAACCGAACAAGGATGGTCAGCACGTCAAATTTCACGCTCCTGGGCCGAAGCAGTGCGTCAAACTTGTTGTTTCGAAGCTTTGGTCCCTGTCAAGTGCTCCACCGTCCTTTCTGAGGTCAAGGCTATGTTTCAGCGGCAGCTTGCTCAACGCTTGCCCCGCGTCAGCTTCACATTGGTTTTCACAGAGCCAGCGAGTTGTGCAGAACTTGCAGAACTTCTGAAGGGGATTGTCAGTCAGGTCTGCCTCAGCGTTTGCCCATGTCTTTCATTTACGTCTTCCAGCTGCTAATCATGTCTTACTATTGTGCNGTGACTCTGGAGGCACACTGACAATGTGGAACATGAGGGCTTTTAGAAAGTTACGATCTTTTGACTTGCCGGAAAGGTCAGCTGCGGGGTCTGTTTCATTTGCTCNACTTGGCATTAGCTCTGGAGCTGAATTAAAATAGCGCGTGTTGTATCGCATACCGCAACTGCTGGTCCAATGACCTTGTTGACGTTCTCTACGGCCTTGCTGACACCTTTGCCCATCCAGCTACAGGCAACGAGGCAGAGTCAACCAAGCAGATCAATGCCTGAGTCAAAGTGCGTGCTGACCATCTGCTCACCTGTCGCCTCCATCACGGAGCTCGACTGCCTCGTGGATCCCAGTTGAGGCACCAGAAGGCACGGCTGCNGTCTGTGCCATCCAGCTCAATCATTTTCTGGTCGACCTCCTTCTGGTTGATGGGGTTCATGCCCTGCAACAACGCATGTAACTTTTCAGCTGACATAAAGAATACACACATGTTACACTTGGCATTAGCTCTGGAGCTGAATTAAAATAGCGCGTGTTGTATCGCATACCGCAACTGCTGGTCCAATGACCTTGTTGACGTTCTCTACGGCCTTGCTGACNCAATGCTCAATCGCTATGCGTTCATATGTATAACCGTCAGCAGCAATCACGGGGTCTTTCAACACGTCCTGCAATAGAAATTCACAGCCATCAATTACCCATGAGGTGCATTCGGGTAATGTACTTACAATTGCTTCTGTACATACATTGTCCATACCATTGCTAAACGATGACAGGAGGTGACTGTGCTTTCCCAGGTATGCGCGCTGTGCAGCATTGCATGAAATGTGCAGTCAGGGGAGCACAGAATGTTGTAGCAGGTGCATACTGCGAGTGGCTACATGCAACCTGTACTGTGTGATGGTACAGAAGCCATGCACACAGTTAGGCACGGCAATGTGACACCATGTTCTATGCACAGATGCCGGATGGTTTTTTGAGTACCAACCTGAGTGATTGGGCAACACATCTTGTGCAGAAAGCTTCTATTCATGAGCCTGGCCTGATGCGCAGGTACAGTTGCTTTGCCAAAGAAGCATCTATCATGTGGCTTGATGCATCCAGCCATACATAGCTCTGTGCTGCAGTGTGGCTTGTTGGTACCGCTAATTGTTGCTGAGTCAGTGTGGTCATTCACATCTGCTGCCACCTGTGATGCTATTGTATCAGCACGCACTGCTTTCTGCACTTCCTGTGCTGCAGCAGGTGCACCCAGCTGGCGCCTTACTGTGGCTTGGCTGCCACTTGCTTGAGCTTGTATTGCTGGGTGGCTGGCATCTGCACCAGGTGGCAGAAGCGGCAGAAGGGCAGGCTTCAAAGTCTGGGAGGATGTACTGAGGTTGTTGTTGGGGGCTGCTGGAACACCAGTTGGAGGGCTGATCAAGGGTGACATGTGTGCAGGACATCTGTTGAAGGGAGTAGGAGTTGAAGGGGACGCTGAGAGATCATACACTCCTGTTGGGCTGACATTGTTGGAGGCCATGTCACAGGTGGTATCTTGATAGTTAGCAGCCGGGTCTGAAGAAGCAGTGTCAGCTGAGGTGCTGGTAAGGGCCAATGTTGGTGTGCTGTCAGGAAGGACTATTAACTCTGCAGGCTGCACCTGACTGGCCTCTGTTGACGTTGATATGGATTTCTTTCTGGCTTTCTGCCTCTGCTTCCTGGTTTTCTTGGCAGCAGCTTTGGCTTGCTCTTGCTGCTCCTCGGCAATCAGCTGATTGCCAATTGTCTTCCATGCTTCCACATCGGCCAGGTGAGCTTGGTTGACTTGCGGGCTTGTGGCATGGGCTTGCATCTTGGCAGTGGGAGCTGCAGCTGCCTTTCTTGCTTCTGGTGGTGCCACATCACTGCTTGTTGCAACAGGCATGCCCTGCACGCAATTGCATGCTGTGAATCAGATTGGCACTATGACTCAGACTTGGCTGGACACATTCAAGGCAGCCTTATATGGTACAGATACCTATCAAAAGTATGCAAGCCCAAGACGGCATTTCTGCTTACATCACTGCAGCTCCACCTGAGGACTGCATGCCTTGTGATGTGTGCACATGTTTTTTTGACTATGGCATGCTAGAAAGCTGGCTTACCAGCAGACTTGTATGGTAATAGTTGATGTCAGCAAGTTCTGTGGCATCCAGCTGCTTGTGGGTGTCTAAAAACTGGATGGTGCTCTCCAGCTGTTCCTGCGCACTTGCATGTTCAGGCTGGCACCATTGGCCTTGGCACAGTGCCATGACATTGCTCCACTCTACATGCTTCCTGATGTTTGCCAGACCTTGCAGAAGTGTATCTGCAGTTATGACAAGGACAAACGCTTGTACATGTTGCTTGTCCAATGTGCGTGAATGGGAGTAGCAGCTTGTGCTGATTCACAATTGATGCACAGCTCTTCTGTGTTCCTGCGAGACATGATTGAGACATGGTTCAATGTTCAGTAAAACTGCAGTGCATAGGTGGACCCTCCAAGCTGTGCAAAATGGCAACAAATCGGCATGTCGTGCTTTGCTGACAGTTTGCAGCTGCCTCAAATGTCCTCATTGCATTACAAAATGTCATGCGTCGCAACAAATCTGCATGCACGAGAATGGCCATGTGCTGCTGAGCACCAAGTGCCATAGGTCTGCACAAGTGGGCTGACTTGATCACTGATGCTTGAAAGCTCCTGTGCACTGATGCATGCTTGTGGTGAAAGTCTGTGTACATACCAGCCAACCTCTTGATTTGAGGAGGCGTGTAGCCAGGAGTGTCAGCATATGTATTCTGTCCAAGCTCAGGCACTGGCAAATTTGGGCTGGCTTGTACTTGAAAAACTGACAACACTTGTGCAAAGTCAAGGCTGCTCAGCACCACGCAAAGCAGCTGCAGCATAGCTGTTCCAGCCCAGCAGGCAACTGTCTTCTCCAGTGCAGTGCTCAGATGGTGTGGGGCAAGCTTGCCTGCAGGTTGCCGCACAAATGTTGGTACTGCATGCTTCACGATAGTCCTTGATGGCAGCATGTGCAGCAGCACATGTCAAGCACAAGCAGCATAGCACAAACAGCAATTTGCGGCTCGTGGTTGTGAACAAAGCTTGAGCAGCAGCTGCAGATCAGCAACAGCAGCAGAATGCCAGCAACTGACCAGATATGCCATCACAGCTTCAGCAGTAGCAGGCACAACTCAAGCATTCAGCATGCTTATGTGCAAGTAGGCCAATAGATTGAACAATTTAGGCAGCATGCCCCCATGCCTGGTCCAAATTGCGTGACCTGCTGTCAGGCTTAGTCATGCTGTGGCATACACATGCAGAAGTGGCATCATCAACATCTGTCGGGACAACTCTCACCAATCAAGGTGATGTGGGCTTCGAGGGACGGCAGCAGGTATAGCTTGCCCTCCTGGTCAGCAGCACGCATGCCCAGCCATGCCTCAGCTTGTGAGGCAAGCCACCAGACACAAGCCTGGTAGGTCTGTGCTGGAACAGCATGCCAATCCTCTGCACTGTCCAACGTTGCCAACAAACCAGTCAGGGTGACAATTGACACAGAGCCAGCGTGCATTCTTGGCAGACCAAGCTCCATCCATCCTTTCTGCTGTGTCATCTGGGTGCAAGAACCGCTTGTGGGCAAGTTGAAAGCAAAGTGTGGTGCTGGCTGCTGTTGGCCGTACAAGTTGACATGAGTATTGTAGTTGATAGGTGCCTGGGACTGGCTTCTTATACTTGTGAAAATTGTGACCAGTGATGGTGCTGATGCTGGTGTTGCGGCTGATACTGGTGCTGTCTTGCGGGATTGCCTGCCAGGTGGCTTGCTTGCTGTCTCTTTGCTGCTTTGTTTGCTGAAATTGTTAGTGCCTTGCACAGATTGCATGTCCGCAACAGCAGCTGTGATGATGATGTGCCAGCGTTCTTCATCATCTCTGTCATCTGTTCTGGCAACCACTTGTCGCCCTTTTCTCAAACATAGAAGGAGGAGTGTACGGTCTAAAACCATGATGGACTCCAGGTGAGCTCTCGACAGAAAGGAACGTGTCTGTAATATCTGGTCCTCGGCGGGCCTGCCAGCCTGTGCAAAGTCAAGCACTCTTGGCTAAACCCTGTCAAGCTGCTTGTTGCAGAGACAGTACGCACATTGTGCCAAATCAAAAAGCCGTGTATCAAGCACTCGCATCACGCTGCACTTGTAACCACATGCAAGCGCCTCAGACTTGCAGCTGACTCGACTACATCTTTAGGACAGCTGTATTGGATAACTACTCAGTGCAGTAATGAGAAGAATCATGCAAGCGTCATACCACAGCATCGCAAAGCTCTGTGCCAATGAACGCAGTGCAACTTGTGTACTGCACGTTACACAGCAGAACAGTGCCTCCTGTACCCTAGACTTGCCAAGCAGAAGACCACTGCAAAAACACAAGCTAGGGAAGCATGTACCTTGTTGAGAGCCTGCCATCGTCGACAGACTGCCGTAACAAACAGCAAGCTGGGAAACATCACATAGCCCCCCAGGTCACATGCAGCAGGTAACGGAGCACAAGCGCGGTCAATGTTCATAGGTCTTCCATAGACAGATTCAGGAAGCACATACTGCATCAGCTGTGTGGCAGGGGGTAACCACATGCCAATGTCCATCTGCAGCAGAGAAGTCTGGAATTCAGAGAGTCGCATTTTGCTCACATGCTGTGCGTGAGTGCATCACATGTGAGAGCTGTTGCAGCAATATTGTGACCCAATCGCAAGTGTTTGACATTGGCAGGTCACAGACAGGTGAATGCAAATGCATCTGCTCCTGATGAGCAACTATAAGAACACAGACAGGTTAGCGCAGTGGCGTTTTCTGGACATCTGTGCAGCTTGGAGGCAGCAGTTCTTGGGAAAATGCAGTCAGTCCGTGTTTTCACCGGCTGACTCAGCCACATTTGCAAATGCAAATGCAACTGTTGGCATTTGTAAAGAGTCAATCAACAGCTGTCTTACCAGTGTTGAAAGACATGGCAGGTTGTCAAGCAGCTGCGACATCCTCCACAGGAACCTGCCAAAAGCTATCTGTGTCCTGGAACTTGCAGTCTTGGTCTCAAGGGCATGCAGAACCTACGCTGAAGGCACTCCAGTTGCGGATGATAAGATTGCTTCAACACCACCATTGAAAAGGGTTGAGTATGCTCCAAAAATCGTTGTCATACCATTGCTGACAAATCCAGCGTCACAAGTCAACCCGTTGGGAGGGAGCCAGGTGCAAGTAAGCCTGACAGAGTGAAACACAAACAACAAAGGCAATACCAGTGGCATACAAGAAGGGACAAAGCAGCTGCAAGCTGGAAACGAGCTGACAAGGCAGCATGTGAGAGCTCAAGCGCAGTAGCAGTAATCAGTGCCATCTTGATGCACATGCATGACAAGTGTGAATCACACACGCCCACCTTGCCTACAATAACAGTGAGACAGTGTTCAGGGATTTGTGAATCCTGTAGCAACATCTTGCACAGCGGCAGCTTGCACTTCTGTACGCTGCCGCTCTGAGAGGCTGCTTCTGTGTGACACAGCTGAGCGTATAGGGCTGCCACATTGAGCTGCACAGTCATGTGTGATTTGGTGAAACCTTCAAATAGTGACTGCTGGTAGGTGCTGTTGAGTTCCCTAGGGCTGCAGCAAGTCAAGAAGGCAGAGCAAGCTGAAGGGACTGACATGGCACTGTACAGCGCTTCCACCACAGCTGATATCTGACTGTGGCTAGAAGGTGTTGCGCTGTTGCAAAGAAGATATTCTGCATACAAATCACATAGCAATGAGAAGGAGACTTGGCAGTTGACTGGTGCATTGATCATATAGCACATGTGCAACAACAGCTACAAGCAACTTGTATGGACCACTTGCGCACAATTTGCCGTCAAACAGCAGAGATCAATCAGGCAGTAGGTAGTCCACTGCCCCACTGGCATGGCTGCAGATCATACACCAAAACAAAGTAGCAGAAAATTGTGATGCAATTCAATCACCAGCTTTGGCGGGTGCTGCTGCACTTCAATGACCTACAACAACCTCAACCCTGCAGTGAGTCAATGGCCAGCACATAAATGAGCAAGAGCTCCTTACCTAGCAGACGCCATGTGGCTTGGCACAGAGCTTGCTGTTGAGCTAGTCCAGCGCTACTGAAAGCACCAATAGTCCCAGGCAGAGCATGGCCTGCAAGCTGCTTGATGTGGAATGCCCTGATTCTCTGCAGCATGGCAGCTCGCAGCAACTCAAACACCGGGCCTTTTGTGTAGTGACTGAGCAAGAGTGATTGCAGGGGTGCGCAGCATGTAAGGTCCACACTTGGGTTGACAAGATGCCCTGCAGGACAACAAACATTGTTTGACATATCATGTCATATGAGCTATCTCACTGATATAGCAATCTGGGATCAAGTCTGACACGAAGCGAGACAAGTGCCTCTATGGCGGTTTTGAGTGCGCTAAAGCCTACACCTGAGATGTGTGCAGGCATGCAACTCATGGGATGCTGGAATATCAGGCAATCAGAATCATGTGACCAGCATGCCTGTCTTTACAGCACAGGGTATTTGTGACTCAGACAGCACATTTACACCAGCTGGTTGGACAAGTGCTGACTTGTTAGGTGTACATGACATACATCGCTGCAATGCACGCTACATGCACTGCATGTACACCTGCGCGTTTGACAGAGATGTATCAAAGGTGTTGTTGTTGAGTCATGTAGCATGGTGAGCTGTCGCACACGCATGTAAAAGGGACAGCAGCAGGACGCAGCCATACCTGCAATCAAGGTTGCAATGAACTTCAACAGGCCTTGTTGCAGGTGCTGAGCCTGCCTGTGCACCCCAGTAGCGGCTGGGCCCTCTATTACAGACAGCAAGGACAGAGCAGCTATGCGTGCAGTCTCATCAACTTCTGACAACTCAGCACGACTTGGCTGGGGCCAAGCCGAGATGTCCTCACCCAATGCGTCTGATGCCAGCACTGAAGTTGCAGAGGCTTCTGCTGGCTTGCTGCGCTTGCTGTTGCTGTGTTGAGCGGGTGTTGCCGGTTCTGACACTGCTGTTGAAGGCTTTGCTGGCACAGCCTGACTGGACTTTGCGCCACCATACTCAGTGAGTAGAGAGGACTGCAGCAGCTCCATCAGGAGGTGTATTGGCACTGAGCCGCTCCGTTGAGAGCAATCTATTGCTGCATGAAGCGCATCTGTGATGCGCTTCTCTGGCGTGCCTGGTATGTTGAGGCTACTGTAAGTTGATCGACCTTGTGCCATTTGCTGTAGCGCCTGTGTGATGAGCATTGTTGACCTGGCAGGGTCACATGGGTTCTCAGGCCGCATATACGCTAAGTCACATATGATGTCTCCCACAGGTCCTGACAGTGCAGTGTCGCTTGCAGATGCATTCGATCTTGATGAGGTGTTACTGGCTGTGGGCTGCTTAGGATGGGGACTTTGCTGTTTGCTGTCAGCGTGCGAGCTTGCTGTTGCCCTCTGCTTGCTGTCAGACTGCCCCTTGTCCAATGCTGGTGGCCTGGTGCAGAGAATGCGTTGGACTGTCTTGTCTGCAAGCATGCCCTGAGTGCGCAGCTTGAACAACATAAGCAGGATAAGGATATCCACAATGGCTGTTGGAAGTTCGTTGTGTGGGTCTGTGCTGGCATGTGTGTATAGCTGGTTTGCAGTGTGAGACTTGGGCGAGAATCCTGCGGCATACTGTAAATGCTGCGAGCGTGATTGACAACAGCCAATGCAGCACAGGCTACCTTCTGAGACAGAAACAACTCTGCACATTGCCTGCCACGTATGCTTGTCACCAAAGCAACCAATGATGTGACCTCATATAGCCAGCAAGCACCTGCAAAAGGTGTACCTGTTGCTGTATCTGGGATGCCTTTGGGATGAGCGCCTGTATGTGAGAACAACAACTTGGACATGAGCTGTATTCCCTTTGCCTCAATGACCAGCTTGAAGCACAGGGTCCTAGTAGCAGCAAGGAGATTGTGGCCAGTCAAAAGCCACTGCAGCATCTGGAAGGCTTTTTCAGCTGCGGGGCTTTCTGCCAGTAGCAGGGATGCCAACACACCGACACCATCTGCAGGATATTTGAAATTGCTTAGCGTCCTGGATTGTCTGTAACTTGCAGTTTGACGTTCTTGTGCATTGACTTGCTGTATTCATGAGAAGACACGAGGATGCGAGGAACAGCTATGCTGACAGCTTCAGGCAAAGGGGGCAATGTGTTTGCCTGAAGCTGTTAACACAACAGCAAAGAGGAGGGTGTTGAGCTATGCTGCTGAAGCCTATAGCATCGTTACTGTCCCACCTTGTGTGACCAATGCTTCTGCAATTGCCTGCTTGGCGGGGCAAAGGTCCATCAGTGATGCCATGAAGCAAAGATATGTGCTGCAATCATCTCTGCCCTGCAGCTTTCCTTGTGCCACAAGGCCTTGCATGGCAGCTACTGCAAGCTTGGGCTGAACTGGCTGAGGATTGGTTGCTGCGTCCTTTGACTGGGAGAGGTTCAGTTGTGCTGTCAGTCAGTTGCATGCCCCGCTGAACACTGACATACTGATGCCGCCAAGGGACTGCGGGGTTGCAACCATCTTCAACAGCAGCAGCATGCTGCACAGACATATATCAGAACCTGACAGCTGGTGTGAAAACCCAGCTGTTGCAGAATCACCCTTGGTCTTGCCGGCATGCTTCACCAAATTGCTTGCGTCACAGTACAAAATGTTCATGAGCTGTTCATGACTGCGCTGCGTTCCGCCGCTCGATTGAGCAGCGTCGAGCGGCGTTTGATTCTTGAGTACGTCACCAGGCGAATTTGCTGAGCAGGACGGCAATCTCAGCCAGACTTCACAGGTGCCCTGTCTGTGTAACGTAACGAAACATGTCACAGCGGCCGCACAAAGGCTGGCATCATCGTCGTGAGTGCGTGCATCGGGGTTTCCGCCTGCAAGATTACCTACACAGACAACGTCGCTTATCCGTGCGCGTGTCAGCAGCTTGACACAACGCATCACACATGCGCTTGTTCAAGTGCGCTCGAGCATCGGACTACNATCATGCTTACGAACTTTCAAAGTCAGGCTTTCAGTGGGACAATGAAGATGTTTGTTTTTTGTGGGCTCTGCTGCATGAAGCTGAACAGGACAGCCACAAGCTTTGCAGATGTGCCATGCAACATGGCTTGGGAGCTACTGGCAATGCTCATTGTAAACAGTGAGCATGAGCAGACAAACTGCAGCAAGCCCTACAGCAATGTGCGTGACAAAGCAATCGGTCATACTATGACTTGAGCCAGGGGAAAGATCACCACGTGACACTTGTGTCATCAGATGTCTTGCCTGTCATTAGTGTGCTGTGACGCAAGTNCCCCAAGCCATCTCCTACACTCACTTCAAGCCCAACACTGTCTCCCACACCTAGCCCTGCATTGCCGCCCCCATCAAAGACGCTGTCACCTCCTCCTGCTTCCCCNCGCTCCAACAGCGCCACAGCTGCCAGCTGCTGTCCCTTCTGCCCCTCAAGCTGGACAGCAAAATGATCCATTCGCATTTGCGGCTCCAGCCTCTGCACCGCCCCCACCGCCACCTCCAGCATCGGGCGATCCGTTTGCAGCAAGCCCAATGCTGGGCACCAGTGCAGGCACCAATGCAGTGAGCAATGGTTCCATGGATCTGCTGACAGGGGCATCAGCTTATGCTGCGGCATCACTGCCGCAGTCGGCGCCAGCCTCAGTGACCAGATCCAGCAGCATGCGGCGGCCTGCGGCAAGCCAAGCTGCTCTAAGCAGGCATGCCATCATGCCACAGCAGCAAGCACGGCAGGCCCCTGCCAACCGGCCTTCTCAGCAGTCACTGTACCCTCAATTTGACAAAGAACCTTTGGCGCCAATAGACTATGGCAATGCTGAACCCTCAGCTCCTGCACTGCCGAACCAGGCAGCCGCACTGCAGCAGCAGCAACCAAATCTCATGGATGCAGCCCCTGTCAGTATGCCCTCGCCACAACTGGAGATGCAGCTTGGGCCACAGCAGATGCAGGTGACAGCAATTGCTGACAGTATTCAGATGTCTTGGCATTGAGTTCTGTGTATGTCATGTCGGACTGTATAATCATGCTGAACAGTATTGTGTTTGATATTACATTGGTCAAGCTCATGCTGCTATAGGTGCTCTGCTCTTGTTGACGACATGTGTGTACCTAAGCATGCGCTGACCAGCAAACAAGTGCTGCCGCAAATGCAACCCTGAAGCTGCAACACTATTGCCTGATGCAGCAGATCATGCAGCGGTCCTGTCGTGCCTATCAAGATGCACATACCCACAAAAAGCACTCTGTGACAGGCCACTGTTGCATGCTGTCAATATCCACATGCACAATCTCCACAGTGGTGTAGGTGACCCATACCCCAATGCCTCCCGGGGATCAGCCACCAGACCCCAGTTGTGCATGTGAACCTGTGGCAGACATTCCAGCCCCACCATCACAGATAACAGTCAAGAAGGAGCAGAAGATTCGTGAAGTGCATGTGTCAGCTGGCCTCATGGAGGAGTTCCTCAGGTCACAATGTAACTGTATCTTCAAAATGTGCAAAACCACAACATGCAGCATGCCCCAGGCCATGCAACCCTCGATAACGCCAGCACAAGTTGGACTTGATCAGCATCTTACTTGCCTCTGAAGGGCTATTTGCCATTTGTGCCAATTGAAGGGCTGCTGAGAGGCCAATGTATTGAATATTCTGAAGTGCTATGTGCCAATTGTGCCAATTTGCCACTCCATGTTGCAGCTGTTGCAAATGTCAATTTGCAACCAGGGGTGTAATACATACTCTGCTGCAGTTGCATGACTTCTGAGGTGCTGCAGTATACCCTTCACCAGTGTGCTATTACCTGCCTTTCAACTCGACCATGCTGGGCACTGCAGGTATGCGACACGAAACACCAGGTCAGGCATTGAGTCTTGTGGCATACTGGCTGGAGTCCTGAAGGAAAACCAAGGGCTATTTGTGATCTCTACTCTGATCATCCCAAAGCAAGNCAGATGCATAACAGGGCTCATTCACTTGGCTGTGGTGCACCGTGCACATGCCTCCTTGTGCCTCTTGTGTAACAGGCCACTGAGTAGATAGCTCGATAGCTCGGCCGCGCCTGACTTGATGCTTTCTGTGGTGGTGCCAATGTATTTGGCACCTGTCAATAGGTCTGTGAAAGTGGTACAAGGCAGGAGGTGGCACAGGGAGTAGGTCAGCCAAAGTGGAACCCTGTGGTTAGTCCTGCCTTGTACCACTTTCACAGACCTACTCACAGCTGCCAAATACATTGGCACCACCACAGAAAGCATCAAGTTAGGCACGGCCGAGCTATCGAGCTGTCTACTCAGTGACCTGTTACACAAGAGGCACAAGCGCGGTGCACCACAGCCAAGTGAATGAGCCCTGTTATGCATCTGCAGGTCATACAGACCCCCTGGTGTGTCGAGCGGAACTGCCTTTGTTGTTGCAGGATGGCAATGCTCTGGACAACATGGATTGTGCAGTGCAACCTACACTGGCAAGCAGCTACATCTTGTTAGCTTGCGCTACTTGCGCTCAATCACAAAGCTCTGTGATGCAAGTTTGTATGCAAGCTCACATTGGCAGCATCATGCACAGTCCCTGAGATTCACTAGCCATGCAGATGCTGATTACCTATAAATATATTCCTATCAACAACTGTATATATAACAGAATGTTTGTGGTTACAAAATTTGGTGCTGCCATAGCGGAGGCGTGAAGGCTGACCTGTACAGTTGGGAAGCGTGGGTCTGTCCAGCCGTCAACATGCCCCTGCTGCACAAACCAGGTCAGCTTGCGCTTAGACAGCACAGTATTGATGAAGGAGAGCCTGCTGTAGTCCCAGATGTGCACCCACGGTAAGCCTGGCCACACAGACTGCTGTGCCTTCAGCACCCAGTAGAACTGATCCTCCCGGTCTTTGTATTCGCTTGTCCTGAGTGCGTGCGTAACTCCTTCCAGTGCATCCACAAAGGGGCAGGCGCAGTCATACGTCGGGTACACCTGAGTGTGCAAAGCTTCATGTTCATCCTCAAATGTGGCCAATTCAGTGCACACAAACCCTGGTTGCTAAAAGTCTAAGCAGCAGAATTTAGGAGCATGTTCGTGCAGAGGCTTGTCAAGGAGCAAGAACAACATGCTCACAGCATTTCACCTAACATGGCTTGGCAAATGTAATATGCCATGCTGTCAGGTCAGAGCCAGGCTATGTTCTGGAACTGTGCATGCATTTGATGAACGGCACAGTATCTGTTATACTGTATGTTGCAGTGGTAATTGAGCTCCAGATCATGTGTATCCCTATGCTCACCCAAAACCAGTGCACTTTCAATTTGTCTACCCATGACGAGAGGCCAGGTCATGGCAGGGGTCAAATCCCCCGCATACTTGGTCTCTGCTTTTTTAGGCAGACTGTTGCAGTCATCCAATCGTTTTGCAAGAAAGCTTGTACATGACGTAATATGGCCCTTTCACACACACAATTGTGGAATGCTATGGGCGTTAGGTACATCAGTCATTGATTCAACAAAAGATGCACTTGCATTCGCGTAGACCCACAGCAGTTTCCTAGCCTGTCCATAGGGGAAATGCTGTGTTTGTGCAGCCAAGGCCCATTGCAGAATGGTAGCGACAGACTGCATGCATAGGAGAACGAGTGCACCTCACCTTATATTTGGTGCCAGTCCTGATGTGAGGTATGAGGTTGCATCTGTAAGCAACAGGGTCCCGCATGGCTTTGTTCAGGTCTGACATGCTGATCTTGAAGCGCATGCAGTTTGCAACACCCACAGGGGAGCCTGCTAACATTTCCTTCCATACCCCGAGGCTCTCCTCCACAGGCCTGTTACGGTGCTTTGACTCAATGCCGTCCATGCGCTCCTGCATGACATAGACGCATGATCAAAATGTGTAACGTACCAGAGAATATACGGAAGCGTCATAGCCAGCAGTGCTGGGGCTATCACCCTGTTCAGCCCATCACAATGGCATTCTACAAATAGGCTTGGGTCATTCATGAATTGTGTGCAGAACAAGAGAAGCCTCTGGCAAGACCATGCATGACTGCAGAGACCGATCAAAATGGCAGCAGCATGTTTGCATAGTTGATGGGTCACACAACAGCTGTTAGACAGCCACAGGACTGCGGAACCCAAATGTCTATCTGCAAAGCCATCAGCATCTACAACAAACCAAGGCACCTGGGCAGACATTAGCAAACCTCCCATGGCTGCTGGCGGGTGCAAGACTGTTTTGAGACAAATGACCTGTTTTTCGAGATGACCAATAGTGTTCACAAACAAGTCTTCAACCTGTGCATGATCAGCAATTCATTTCGGTGTTGGTGTATTGTCCTGTGACACAACTTGTCTCTTGAAGGAATGCAGAAATGTGCTGATGCCATTCTGGGGAAAAGAAGGCTTTATGTGGGCAGACATGAACACTGACGCAGATGACTGCATGCATATCCAGTCCACAGACTATTGGCAACTAATTCAAGCTTGCCTGGCGCATCTGCTCTAATGGTGTGTCATCAGCGTATATGATCCCCTTCTTGATCATACGCTCAGCCAGATCCAGCATCTCTGGGAAGTAGTCACTGGTGTGGGTCAACTTGTCATATGTAATGCCAAGTGTGGCAACATCTTGGATGATGTTCTCTGAAAACTCTTCCTTTTCCTACAAATGCCCAGCCGATGTGATTGATCTTATTATTTTGCGGCTGGCACCATGCTGCTTGCATGAGGTTGGTGCTGCTGTCTATCCTTAATCAGCTGAGAGCACTGTGATGCAGGCTATTCAGAGCACGTGTGTCAGAAAGCAGTCCCTCCTCAGGGGTTGCTTGACGAGCAAGCATCCTTGCTCGGCCCTATTTTGAGGCTCGTGCTGTGTTGCATGCAACTCAGAATTAGCAAACTCAACACCAACACAGACAGACTAGACACCTTGCCTGCACTTACACTCCTTTAACACAGATTCATGGGTGAAGCTCCCTGATAGGATTACCTTGCTTGGGTTTGTGTCATCAAAGCGCATCAGCATCTTGCCCTCGTACTTTTCAGCAAAGTACTGGTTCAGCAGGGCTGCCTTGGCATGCCCAATGTGTAAGAAGCCAGAGGGCTCAGGGGGGAATCTGGTCACCACCTTGCCCTTCTCAGCATCCTTCAAGTCAACTTCAAAAGAGCCTGTCTCTGCATATAGCATCAGTTGTACAGTACAGCAGCAAGAGCTGCGATATTGATTCGTGAGGCGCCATGCAGACTTTGATATTTTGCCAGTGTGGAACTGCACTGTGATGTATGAGGACATACGCGCAACTCAGTATTGCTGACGGTAATACTCCAAGCTCATTCTGCCTGTTGTAACCCACTCCTGACAAGGTACCTTGCCAGATGTTCACATTGTTGGCGTTGTGTGGTTTGTAACCACTGCCGTCTAGCCGACTAGTTGAGTGACACAAGCAGCANGGCTCTCGACGCTGCTGGGAACAGCCCTAAAACCCTAGATGCCACTGTACATGTCCCGGAAGCCCTAGGTACAGCTGGCAAGATAGATGACAAAGGCCGCATTATAAAGGTGAGCTGCACCACATGTCACTGGTTTGTGTCTTGCATGAAACGCAATGTACCATATCATGGCAAGTATATTTGCAGATGTGGCCGCACTGTCCATCAGGCATCATAAGCAAGCTTGTCTTAGCACTGGCAGGCTGATGCTTGTTTACAGCAACAGGCATACCACACAATGGCAAAAGTGTGTGTTTTGCTTTGGAGCCTCAAGTCGTCAGTCTCACCTGCAGAGATTCATGGATAGCTTGAGCTTGATGTTGCAGACACCATGTGCCATACACACAACACAGACCCAGGGTCTAGATCATCGGTNCAAAGCTGAAGTTACCTAGCATTTCAAAAAAGCTGTGATGTCTAGCAGTCACTCCCACATTCTCCAAGTCATTTGTGCGTATGCACTTCTGGGTGGTTGTGGCACGCTTGTGCTGTCTTTTAGCCTGCAACAATATGCACTCACCCTCGCTACACGAAGCTGCATTGGCCTGCTGTCCTATCGATCTGTCATGCAATGCACACACATATTGTACCTGTCCCATAAAAATGGCTTTGAATTGCAACATGCCAGCAATGGTTAGCAGCACTGTAGGGTCGTCAGGGATCAGAGAGCTGCTCGGCAACCTGGTATGCTGATGCTGTGTGTAGAATTGCAGAAATCGCTCTCTGATTTCTGCACCTCCTAGCTTTGGGGGTTGCACAACCTGACTTGACTTGGCAGACTGCGGCTGCTGTTGAGTGCCTGCATACAGCAACAGATAGATTCCGCAGGTCCTCGTGCGTATGTGACCTCCACCGTTTTGAGATCTTTGCAGGGGCATTACACCTGCTGTGGCTGTGGCTGAGCAGTGAACAAGGTGCGCTTGAGCTGCTTTGCGAGTNGTGACTAAACAGTGGACATCCTGTACACGAAAGCTTCCCATCCTTCGCGATCTAATATCACGGCATGGCCAGCTGAAACCATCTGATCTGCGCTGGGTCTCGTGAATTGCCGCCAGAATGTACGCCTGCACCTTGTGCCACGCATCTCCGATTGTGTCTCAATCTTATTTGCGGACGATTGGAGCTTACACCATTAGTGAGTTCTTGCAATTGCTTCGTCTTTTGCGTGTAAGCGTGTAATCATCTCTCTCTCTCTCTCTCTCTCTCTCTCTCTCTCTCTCTCTCTCTCTCTCTCTCTCTCTCTCTCTCTCTCTCTCTCTCTCTCTCTCTCTCTCTCTCTCTCTCTCTCTCTCTCTCTCTCTCTCTCTCTCTCTCTCTCTCTCTCTCTCTCTCTCTCTCTCTCTCTCTCTCTCTCTCTCTCTCTCTCTCTCTCTCTCTCTCTNGCACTTGTATGACATGATGAAAGCTGAAAAGGTAGTGCATGCATCGTCTGCTCAAACAAGCTGGCACTACAGGCCAGAAGGTGTTACCTACCATAGCAAACAGGTTTGTGAAGCCTGCCACCAAGGTGGGAGATTTGGTAAATTTCTGGTTGAAGGCATCGCTCAAGTTGTGCGCAGGGTCAGTAGAAATGATCAAGACGTTTCTTCGCACGGCTGCGAGCTGCACAGCCAGGCTGCATGAGGTGGTTGTCTTGCCCACACCCCCCTTGCCTCCGACGAATATCCACTTGAGCTTGGTATGCTCTAAGACGTTGATTAGTGTAGGATCCTGTCCTGTTTGTTGATCACTCATGCAAATGACAGAACTAGCTGCGGGAGTCACAAATGCAAGCTCGGCTGATCCCAGGACGCAGGCAGACCTGATGCGCAAATTTCGTGAGTGGAAAGTCGATACAGAANTGTGTGTCAGGCAATGTCAGGCCAGTCAAAATATCTGACGCAGCTGTCCAGCAGCAGTGGCATTCGACAAGATGCCAATGCGCAAGACAGGGCGCCAGTGCAACCAAGTTCGAGAGGCCTCAATACCATCAGCGAGGCTATGCCACCACCCGCTACCAGACCTGAGTTGCCCCCACAAGGTGCAGAGGATGCGTTTGCAACGCCGGCAGCACTGTTGTAGCTTGTGACTGGTTGGCGTGATGGTCCTCTGTTGGCTCAGGCAGGAAGACAAGCTCTCTACAAAAGCAAGCTATGCTTCAAGCTGCTGCAGCATCGTCTCAAGGAGCACTTGGTATAGCATGNCTGTCAAGGCTGCAGGCACTCAGGCGGTAAGTTGCTCATCAATCTTGCTTTGCTTGGTGCATGCCGATTCCTGCTGAAGGTGCCAGAGCAAGGTTTTCATGTCTGTCATGCCAATGTCCTGTCATGCATCACTGCAGTACAGGTTGGCATAGCCCCTGACTGTGACCACGTCTAGGTGTGTGGATATCTCAGTGGCATGACATCATGGTGTCCTGGAAAGCACACCTGTTAGGCGTCACAGGATGTTACAGCTTGTGCACTCAATGCCTCCCTTTTCTGCCAACAACCAAATAATCAACATGCTAATGTCCTCGGAANTGCTGTGGTCATTCCTTGACTCCTTGTTTGGCACGCTTTGCCAGTCTCATGTGTAGTAGCTTTTGTCCCTTACCACCATGGGAAGCTTTGGTCTCTGCTTGCACAAACTGACTTGCCGTTGGAGATCTTCTTCTTTGTCCGACATTAGGTGCACCAATGTCCGAAAACGTCAGATGATGTTAGTGCATTTGATGTCACATGTGTTTGTACACAGGGATGCATACCCAGTTGGATTCCCTCACAGCAGAGTTCAAGCTGCATGGTGTGCAATCTCATCTGCACTTTGATCTATTCCTGATCAGCGGGCTGTTGTCTCTCCTCAAGTTATGACGTTGCCACAAACATTGATCAATGTTCATGTACAAGTGCAACACTAGCTGGTCAGGCACTGCTGCCTGCCTGACACATCAAAAGTGCTGGCTGTAGTGCAAAGAGGATTTGATCTAAATGGTTTGTTGCTTGTTGCAGCTTGATCATTCCAACTGTTGTGATCATTCTGGCTGTTGTGCAAATTGGGCTATATATAGACAAATTGGGCTACATACAACTAAACAAACACTAAATCATAATGACAAGTAACAATATATGTAAATACATAATTCATATATATAATTGTTTAGACAGTCCCATGCTGCTGCAGCTTGAAGAAAAAGATATACCAATTCTGGAGCACCTGGTGGACCTCCAGCATATCAACTTGCGAGATGAGGAGCCAAGCACCAGCACCAAGAGTGAGGACAGTGAAGATGAGGACGATGAGAAACCAAAGGTGCACTTCATGAGCGATCTGAGCCCTGCTGTTCACAGCAGTGTAGTTCAGCTAGAAGTATCTGTTCCANCATCCTCTGCAATACTTGTATCTGCATGGACATTAGTGATAGAAGCACTTGATGTCCAACACAGTNGCATGGTTATGCAGCATAACTACGGCATACAGCACTCTGAGTGCAAACAGCTGTCAAGGTCTGCCCAAGCACACCAATGCTCCACAGTTGGCGCTATGTCAATTCNGGAAGTTTGCCTGCAGCAATTGCAGACAACAGGCTTGTTCATAAGCAACAGACATAAGGTGACCTGGTGCATGTCTCCATCTCAATATATTTGGACTTGCCACATATCATTTCAGGCTATGCTTCATTCCAATGCAAAGTGCTGCCTGAGCAGCAACAGACTTGCCAATGCACCAGCAAGACAGCGCATTATTTTCAAGTGGAGCATGGATCCCTTTGCAGTCGCCTGCTNACATTTTGCCAGCAGCAAGTGCAGCAGCTACATCTGTTATACTGCTTGACAAGGAAGCAATCGGCAGAATTGCAATCAAGCCGCAGTTTGTTCCCCAGGCTGCATTGTTCAGCTCTCACTGCAATGCTGCTCATCAGCATGTCGGGCACTTCAGCTCAACAGCTTTCTGGTGCTGCAGCACCACTGGGCAGTTGATGACTGGCACTGCGACATACATCTATCCCTGCTCCACTCTGAAATGAATTAGTGCTGCCAGTCCCTGTTGCTAGTCAAGCNTCAAAATGCCAGGCACTGGCATGCTTGTTCTGCACAACTTGGGTAGTTGGCGCACTGTTGAGACATCAGCCATGGAATAGGCTTGGCATAGGTGTATCAGGATGAACATGATCGACAACACACGGACGTAACCCGNTGCACTGTGATTGTGATAATGAATAATGTCATGTACACTATTCATGTCAGGTGATACAGCAAAATCATTACTTAGTGTTGTTGGAACAATCTCCCTTCATGGTGGTACAGCAGATCCTATGACGTGAAAGACAGACATGACCAAGAACTGCAGCATTCGTAAATCACCAAGGTAGGCAAGCTTCTGGTCTAGTCTGCTGATTGAGACACCCTCACTGCTTGTCAACATCACAGTATGCAGGCAGGGTGGAATACACAGCAAAGCAAGTGCCAGATGCTCAGCTACGCCCAAGGTACAGCTGCTGTCTGGGTTTTCTGTCAGCTAGCTATGCCTGTCAACCCTCTCAGCTGCACAGCGAACATCATGTGTCGGTGCCTGTCTCAGCCATGATGCACTCATGCCAACAAGCCATGATGCACCTCATGCCATCAAACAAAAACATGTAGCACATTCAGGCAGTCAATACACTTGGATGCTCTGGAGATCAACAGAGCACCAAGACACTCACAACTTTCAATCAAGCATTTACCACATGTCCATTGCATGCTTGCTTTGCACACAGGTCAGCATGCCACAGCATGCAGTTTGCCAGGATGCAAGTCTAGAGCTGTGCGGTCATTAAAGCCACAACATTCATGCACACTTACTTTTTGCTTGCAATGTTGCTTGATAGCCAGTCCAGCCCCTCATACAACCCTTCACCAGATGTGGCACATGTGCTCTGGATGTACCTACACACAACTCATTTGTAAACTACCTGCCAGAGTTTTGTCCACTAGCTGTTTTGCTGGGACTGCAGCGGCTGATGTACCCTGATGTGTGCTTACCAGCGGCGTTGACGCAGGGCATGCAGTCCCAACTTGTCTGTGATCTCTGCTGCGTTCATTGCATTCGGCAAATCTTGCTTGTTGGCAAATACCAGAAGCACAGCCTCACGCAGCTCATCCTGCAAAGGAAAGCAAGTGATAAAGCTTCAGACTTGGTGACATTCATAATTTGGCTGCAAGAATACAGAGTATTGGAACAAGGGTAGGGGACCTCGTTCAGCATCCTGTGCAGCTCGTCTCTGGCTTCGCCCACACGATCACGATCATTGCTGTCAACAACAAAAATCAGTCCTTGAGTGTTTTGAAAGTAGTGTCTCCACAGGGGGCGGATCTGCAGGTTGTGAAACAGGTACTCAGCCGTTGTCACGAGCATCGTTTCTGCGTGCACGCACGCCCGAACGCGTCGTTACCTTGTCCTGACCACCCACATCCCACACTGTGAAGCTGATGTTCTTGTACTCGACAGTCTCCACGTTGAAACCTGACATTTCCCAGCAACGTTGTTGTGACACATCACCAGACATATAACAGATCACTGACAGCCAAACTTGACCAAAAGACTATTCTCACCAATGGTGGGAATGGTGGTGACAATTTCTCCCAGTTTCAGCTTGTACAAGATTGTGGTCTTACCAGCTGCGTCCAAACCGACCTGTGACCATGAAAGGGCTTACTCAGGAACTTGTGGTAAAACGGGCGTGGAGGCTTGCAATGGCTGACTACGGGTTAACATGATGCAGCAATATGCATACCATGAGAATTCTCATCTCCTTCTTGGAGAAAAGGCGGGCAAACAGCTTGCCGAAAGCGAGCCCCATCTTGAGTCAGTCACTGGGGCCACACAAATTCAAACAGCAGTGCTGTTTCACTGCTCCAGGAGCAATCCTGATACGAACGTCACTACGCGAGACCCCTTTCTTCTGGTCACGCAGCCTGACGCACAACTTTTGCGCTTACAGCTTCAGCCTCCTCGCTGTTCAACTCGTTTGCTTCACCGCTGCCGTTGGCGATGTAAAGTACTAGAACGCTGAAGAAGAAGCAGTCAGTTTCGCCAGTGCAAGTGTACCATCTTTCGGCCAACTTGTTAACAGTCTATGCGCAACAATCACATGCAAGCAGACAGCGTTGTGACTGGGCACTAATTTGTACAGCGTGCTTGCAATGACTCTCACGCTTTAATTTGCGAAATGTTGGAGGCCTGCTGAGATCAAGCTGTACATCGAGTGATCAGAAGCAAATGTAGCGTCAAACGGTGTGTGTCAGGCAATGTCAGGCCAGTCAAAATATCTGACGCAGCTGTCCAGCAGCAGTGGCATTCGACAAGATGCCAATGCGCAAGACAGGGCGCCAGTGCAACCAAGTTCGAGAGGCCTCAATACCATCAGCGAGGCTATGCCACCACCCGCTACCAGACCTGAGTTGCCCCCACAAGGTGCAGAGGATGCGTTTGCAACGCCGGCAGCACTGTTGTAGCTTGTGACTGGTTGGCGTGATGGTCCTCTGTTGGCTCAGGCAGGAAGACAAGCTCTCTACAAAAGCAAGCTATGCTTCAAGCTGCTGCAGCATCGTCTCAAGGAGCACTTGGTATAGCATGTGTCATGCAATGCTGCCTGTGTTCCTGCTGAGCCTGCTTGGTGTATTGCTGCCTTGAGATTGCAGGCACAATTCTTGATGACGCCCCATTCCAGGCAGCTGACAGTCAAACCCCCATGTCAACATTTGATCATGCTGACAAGGCTCATTACAATTTGGCTGACTGGAGTGCGTACTTTGATGGATTCAAGGACATACAGCTAGCGAACAGACAAGGCACTTTCAGGTATCTGTGCTTATTGCAGTCTTGTGATCTTCACAACTTGTCCTCCTCACTGCATCAGAGGCACAGTCAACAAACATCGACATGCCGCTACAAGCCAACACCGGCTTTGCACATCAGAACAGTTTTCTCAAAATATGCAAAATATGTGTAGGGGTGCTTCATGTGCAGGGTGTACATGGCTGGATCCGCAGGGCCGGTTGTCTTTTGCCTGCATGGTGGGGGATACACCGGCTTGACATGGGCAATGCTGGCAAAGCAACTCAAAGGCAGGTACCTGTGTACTTGTCAAGCTCCGCTGCTGCTGTTAGCACCTGCACAAGCAATGTTAAGGTGGAGAAGCATGCCAGGAACTTCTTTGCAGTAGATCCATCAGCCAATACAAAGGGGTTGTGGTCTGTTTTGGTCATGTGAGCGGTCAATCTTTTGCCTGTCACGCACAGTTTGTCTGGACTGCAGGTGCCGGCTGATGGCTTTTGATCAGCGTGGTCATGGGGAGACTGTCACTGAGCATGATGACAATCTTTCAGCAGAAGCTCTGGCAGCTGTAGGATCCGACCTGGATTTCATTGCCTGCAATGCATAATGGCCAATGCATGCCATCAGCCAAAATGTGGTGCATGCAGTGTTGTGGATGCTGAGGAAGCGCCCAGAAGCGCCACTCCATCATCTACAGCATGTCATTTGCCTGAGGGAATCCATTGGCCATGTGTGTGTATAGCACCCCTCGCCTCTGGTCATGTTTGACAAATATTTTAGTACCCGTAAACTCAAAAGAACCTTGTGCAGGATGCAGTAGCAGTCTGGAAAGTGATATACGCAGAAGAGCAACCGCCCATAGTGCTGGTAGGGCACAGCATGGGAGGTGCTGTGGCAGTGCGGACTGCTGCTACAAAGGTAAGCCTGAGGCAGACACAAGCAAACCTTGTCATGACACTAGTCATGACACTAGTCATGACACCAGACATCTAAATCTGTCTCTTCTTTGAGACTCAATTGCTTGCAAACACTACACAACCAGGTCATGTCTACTAGTTCAAGCTCAAAGAAGAGCGCAACCCTTGTGTTAAGCTGCTGTCAAAACAAGACATATTCCTGATATCACATGGAAACAACATGTTGGACATTTGAATTTTGGCATGCCTTGCTGTCACACCTGCCCAGCTGTAGAAACGCTTTGCCTCATGCGCACACAACCAGGGATGACTCATGATGTGCAGCAGCAATAGTGATGTGGCATGCAGGAAGTCGCCAACCTCCAGGGCCTTGTTGTGATTGATGTAGTGGAAGGCACAGCCATTCCTTCTTTGCCGCACATGGTAAACGTTTTGCGGCAGAGGCCTTCAAGCTTTGCATCCCTTCAAGATGCTGTGCATTGGGCACGCAAATCTGGTGAGGGAACAAAAAACGTACAATTTGATTGCCTTACAGCATGTAACTGACACTGTGCATGTTGTCAGTGCTCATCCAAATTGTATGCCTAATATGCATATGACCAACATGTATAAATGCTCAACCCCGGACGAGTGTGAGATTGCTGCACTACACACGCACAGCAGCTGCTACAGCAGTAACGCAGAGTAGGCGTGCAATGCCAAGTACACTGTGTGCTTTATTCAGGGATGTCTAAGAGCACTGAGGCAGCTTGCATTTCCATGCCATCATGCCTCAGACAGCAACAGCAGCAGTCTCCGGTTGAAGTGAATGACAACAATGCAGATGTACCTCAAGGTATGTCGCAACTTCATGCTTGGCCATGTCGCTGCTTGCCGCACACTGCTAATCGTGCATTTCATGAACATAGACTGCATGTGAAGAGTATATGACTAACATCACAAGGCATGAATTAGATTTTGCTTGGCATAGCGTCTTCAGTGCTTGCTCAGATCGGCTCTACTGAGCACCATGTCGTGCAACAGCAGCTGCAGCAGCATGACAGACTCCTCAAGAGGGCTGCTGTGTATATGGGTGAAAGGCGTGTTGTTGTTAGCCAGTTTGTTAGCCAGATTTGACGTCTAACCTGTGCCTGGACTGTCTAAGCAGAACACATCTAACCATGTGCATGCTGCCTGCTCATCCACAGAAGGATGACAGTGCATGCCAAGCCGAGCACAGGCATATGTTGCTTATGACACATTGCAAGTACTGTCTCGGGTGTTGTGCAAGCACAGCTACATAAGCACTTGTCTGTAGCACTCACCTGTTGAGATTTCCAACTTTTACTGGAAGGCACTACCATGCAAGGCTGTTGATGAGACACTGCTTCTCCTTGCTTGATCCGGGTATCATCGTCTCAAAGCAGCCAAGTTTGGCTGAACTTGCTAAAGTCTTGTCTATGTGCATCCAAGCATGCTCATGGTAAATCCACTACACATTTGGCACTAGGTGAGACTGCTTTAGCTCACACTGTCAAATTGGCTGGTGAACCAGGGGGGTGCTGGGTATGGCGAACTCTGCTGGCTGCGTCACAGCCCTATTGGGAAGGATGGTACAGGGGTCTCTCTGACTTGTTTCTGTCTGTGACCATTCCCAAGGTCCTGGTATTGGCAGGCACAGACCGCTTGGATCGATCACTGACTATTGGGCAAATGCAGGGCAAGTTTCAGCTGGTTTTACTCCCACAGGTAATGCTGCTTGACAAGATAGCTGAGTCAACGTTTATTGCAGATGGTCTTCTGTGCATGACGCTCGTCCTCATTGTACTTGCATGACCACACAGCATTGCTTGTGCAGTGACAGTCTGTGTACAGCGTGTTCAGGAATGCTTTTCTGCGATAAGGTATTGTGCCACAGCGTATGTCCTTTGACTCACACTTTGCTGTGCAAAATCATATAGCTCATGCATACATCGCATCAGTCATATCAGTCATGGAGTGACATTCATGTACAGATGTCATGTGCTATGTGAGCAATCAGCACTGCTGTCAGTGCTGCAGTGATTAGCCAGCACATTTTAATTAAAGGCAGTTGTCTGCTGCGTCACATAAACTAAGAGCAGCACAAAGTGTGCATGCAGATCCTGTCCTTCCTACAAAAGCTGTACTATCTGGACATGATGCAGGCTGGTCATGCAGTTCATGAAGATCAACATGAAAAGACTGCTGAGGTCATAGCGAACTTTCTTCAGCGTTTCCGGATTGGCCTGCCAAAAATGCAAATTCCAAGAGCTGATGAGGGGTCAACAAGAGTTCTTCCTGTTGCAGTTGGTCCAGCTTTCATGCGTGATTGAAGAGTCTTTTATGTGGCTTGTTTGCACATGTCACAGACGTACAGAATCCCGTACAGAATATGCTGCATCAGACGTTTGCCCTCGTGCCTGACATCGTGCTAAAGACGGTGTGTAAAGGTGCAGGGAGCTAGGTTCGTTAGCACACCCAACTGCAGTCATGTGTCGTAGCAGAAGCATCGGTCAGACACGTGCTGGGCTGCGTTCATGTGACATATCGCATCGACTTGCATACCTCTTCCTCAATCCCCTTATTGCATTGAGGAACAGAACTACGCTGCTGTTCAAGCTGTCTGTGCATGAATCCAACATGTGCCACATCGTCCATCAATTCCCAGTCTGCTGATTGCAATTGCGACAAGGCCACAGGTCTTCGGAACGTCCGCGTCAGTAGGGGAGCTGTGCATATGTGGTGCAATGCATCAATATTACATTTCGCTGTCGTTGCATGTCCTCGATGGCAGTACATGCGGGTACTAATACTGAATAGCTGCTCATGGACCATTATTCTGCTATCATGATGCAGGTGGCATCAAAGCATCGATATCTCAGATACAGAGATGAGCTGGCGAAAGGGCAGCCACTGAGTAAGATCGTGTCCTCTACTTCTGCTTCTCGGCTTGAGGCTGATAATGTGCCTTTACGCCTTATCGCGTGAACCTTGCTCCGAGCTGGTTTTGCATCTATTGTCATCGTAAATCAGCGTTTAGTTCCAGCTTCGACTTGTCTCTTGTGTTGATCGCCAGTTCGCGATGACAGGCGCCGTATGCATGACCTCTGTCCAGGCCAGCAGCACCTTGTCCACTCGTGTGTCAAGCCGTAAGGCGTTCAGTGGAACTGCCATTCCATCGCTGGCGCGCGCATCTCCTATCAGACAAAACGCACGCAGCACAGTGCCACAAGCACTCTTTACGAGGAACAAGTCCAAGAACTCAAAGGTGACCTGGGCCATGCCTCGTTGATTGATCAAGATNTGGCTGTGTTACGCATTGCTGAACAGCAGGTGGATGCTGGAACCGGCCATTGCGCATGCCTACCCTCCTCATGCAAGCTTCGTGAGGTATGACTACTGGCACACTTCTTTCTGCCAGGGTATGCAAGGTCAGCGTCATGCATCAAATCCAAGTTCACGCTGATGCATCAGTTCATGTTGGCCAGGGAGCTGACTGCCTGGTTCACATGATGCATTTGAGGGCTGGCTGTTCCTTCTGTACACTCACAGCATTCTCTCACCGATCACAGACATCAACAAACCAGCAGTCAGAGTCACATACATTGCTTCATGATTCAGTACATGAGCCAGAAAAAAAAAGNGGATGCAGGCTCTTCTTCACCTGTTCCACTTTCAGCAGCTTGCTCTGCGTCTTGGGCAGAGACGTCCAAGACTCCACCTGAGCACACAGCAGTGTCAGCACAGATTTCATAATTCTGGCAGCTCAGGTCAGGTGATGTGTCACAGCAACATATGCTGGCTGAAACCTTGCATTTCTCTGCCTTTTGTGATGGGACACATTGTTCAGCACTGATGTGCCTCAAGAGCTGTTGAAGTGTTCATCCCAGCTGTTGCTGTGTTGGCTGTGTTACGCATTGCTGAACAGCAGGTGGATGCTGGAACCGGCCATTGCGCATGCCTACCCTCCTCATGCAAGCTTCNCTCTCAGACCTCTCCTGCACGCTAAAAAAGGCTCACCGCTACCGCATACGTGCAGCTCGAAGCCAATGCTCAAATACTGGCAGAAGAGAAGCACCAGCCAATGTACAAGGTACGAGATCTTCAAACCGCCAGCCACGCGTCCGCGGTNTGATTCGACACTGTGGTCGTTCCCCTCCAATGTATGATGCTTTTACAAATGTGTTCAGCTAGCGAGTCTCTCTTCAAAATGAGGTCAACATGTGATCATCCTCGACGCAACAGGTGACATCAGTTTGCTTGATAAGGTTTGGTCCTCGTCTACCATTACTGTGAAAGGACTCAAACAAAACATGAAATGCTGAGCATGAGGCAACTATCATTGTGTTTTCTCAGCATTGACTTGCCTGGGACTGCCAAGCTGCATGGGCCCAGGCAAGGTCGCTCACATCATGGTTTGACTTGTACAATGACTTGAAGTTGCTGCACAAGGCATTTTGAAATTTGGCATCCTACATGCTGCTTGTGCCCAGTGAGCGTCTAACAGATTTGGTGCAGCATGACGGGTCAACATCAAACAGCATGCCTGCGCATTACACGGACTGTCGTCTTACCACATTATTTTGTGCATGCTGACCTCATCACATTCGTGTGATATTCCCTTCCTGAGGCAATTACGCCCACTGCATGCGGCCTTCACGTATGCACTGCTGGCATTCATGAGGCACACATCGTCTCGTGTGACAAAGGCGTTGATACAGGGAAATTGGCTCCTCAGAGTACCAACATCGCACGGAAGGCTGTGCAGCAGAGGCCGTGCAACGCTTGAAAACAAGACACTGCCCGATAGGCTTAGTCGTTCATCCGCGACCAGACGTCACATAAGCGGCTGCCGAGCTATGGGTAAGCCAGACGATCCATCACAAGCTTTCCATCCTGGGCAGGCGAAAGCTCGCTCTGCACTTGACGAGATGTCGACAAAAGGCGAGTTCAAGCGAACAGACTCGACCTATCGAGACCACATCAAGCAGGGCACACGCTTTGAGCCCGAAGGTGCGAGCGAACAGACTCGATTCGCTATGAAGNAGAATACCTTGCCATGCACCTGGTGCTTGCAGCGGCCATGGTGCGACCGTGTACACACAGTAGGTAGCAGCAGACCTTATGTTTGAGGGCACCGCAAACCAGCTGTGGCAGGGCGTGCAGGAAGGCTCTTTTGCCAAAGCGGGGGTGAGGGCGGCCGCCCTGAGTCCCTTGGGTCAGCATGGGGGCCTGCCAGGAGGGGACCCCATTCATGCCTCCCCAAGTCTTGCCAACCCGGCGCGCTTGCTTGCAGATGATGCACATGCAGCCATCCCTGTGAGCCTGCACCAAGCCCCTCACATTCAGGGCCACACAATGCAGAAGCCCACATGCAGTATGACACGCACTAGCCTTCACCAGTCATAGTATGCTGTGGCTCTGTCACATTGCAGCAGCATCTGTGACTGTATTGGCAGTGCAATAAACACCAGCTGGCTCATGAGGCAAGCCTCTAGATCACTGTCTGCACGTTGTGCTTTGTGCTCATCTCTGCAGTGATGGTGCTGCTGTACAAAATGCGCCTCGGTATCATGCCATAAGCCGGTCCGCAAGCACATATACAAGCAAATACACAAGCACACAGNCCTTCGCACTACCCTGAAGGCCAAGCCCACCATGGCAGCGGGCGGCACGGGAGGCACTGCACAGTATTTGCTCAGGCCTGACTGGCCAAGGCGCACGGCCTGCTGTGTAACTGTCTCAGATGCAGATCGGCCTGCAGGCAGCCCACCGACAGGTGACAGGCGTGCATGCTGCCTCAGGCATTGATACCACCTCACTTGTATAGTAACACAGCCATGTAACAAGGTCTCGAAGACACAGTCTTGAAGGCGCAACCAAGAGTGTTGCAATGTGATGCAGGAAACGACCCAAATTCTGCTGTTGTCGTAGAGACCAGGGCAAGACGTGGTTGTTCAAATGCAGACAGCCGACAAAGTGACGTGCCCTGCTGTTCTTGTCAAGGCACAATCGAGTGTGCTAGCAGTATGAGAGCTGTGCAAAGCATGGAAACCGCATGACAGCAGTCCCTCAACATGCTCAGGATCCTTGTCGAGCATCAGCTCTGCAGCATGCACAGCATGCACAAACCTGCGTAGATCACCTTGGGCTGCCCTCGTTTGCGCTTATAGCCTCTGCCCTTCCCATGGCCTGCTGGGAACAGGAAGTCTGTCTCGGAAGATGAGGCAGGATGCAAGTAGGCCAGCAGCACCCTCAATGTGCCCTCCTTGTTGCACTGCACTCCAAGATGAGCTGCTACAGGGTTGCCCACTGTGAGCTTCATCGCATCTTTCAGGTCCACCAGCTCCTGATATTGGTTTGGGTTTGTGTACAGACCTTGAGCAGCAAACTTGCTGCGCAGGTGGTGTAGCAGGGACAGCTGCCGAGTTGCCGTGGCGGCTGGAATGGTGATGTCCAGGCCAATGTCAGTTGGCACATGCCCCTCCTGCCTGAAACAGAGGTAAGCATGACTGCATGCACTTGGTGCAGCAGCATCATCAGAATGGCAAAGGCTGCAATGCAGTGGCAGTGACTAGCTGACAGGAGCATGCAGTTGCAGCGGCAGCATGACGTCCATGTATGCTACAATACACGGACTGCGTGGATGCCTGGGATGCAGATGTAGAGGAACAACGCACAGCTAACATGCTGAGCCCCTCTTCTCACAACAAGTCCTGCACTGCACCTGCACGTGGCAATGTCACAGCTATGCGGCTGGCTTGCGCTCAGGGCTACGCTGTGACCAAATGACAGGACAAGGCCGTGGGAGATCATACCTGACACACGCAGCAAGTGCCTCAGCACTGCCAAGATCGCAGCCTTTCCACTCGCCAGCATTGCCCTCTGGTTCAGGCAGGCCAGCTAGCATGCTTGCAGGTATTATTGTTGGTGCTTGCTCAGGGCTTTGAAGCACACCCAAGCAGGCAGGGCAGGCAACAGACTGGGGTGGACTGCAGGCCTGATTAGGTCCTACGTCTGGCTGGGCCCGGTCTGCGGTGTCTATAGATTGGGAATGAATAGATGTGTCAGGCACAGCATGGACAGCAGTACTAACGTATGCAGCTGACTTGCCGGCTTCTGCTGTTAGCACAGCATCTGGCACTGTATGCTGCAGCTGCTCTGCACCTTGCTTTTGTTGTGTGGCTTGCATGGAAGATGCTGTAATGACAACAGAAGCTGTAGGAACAGTTGCAGCCTGGCTAGCATGTGATTGCTCTAATCTCGCGCCATCAGCTGGTGCAGTAGCAGCAGGCGTGTTTGCTGTTGCGTTCTGGCTGCTTGTGCTTTCATCTACTAATCTCTCAGTGTCTACAAGCAGCCCAAGCAAATGCTTGCTGCTTTGCATGCATGCAACAATGTTGGCTCAATACACTGTTTGCAGGGGACCACACCTGTACAACGAGGAACATAAATTACTTGTGGACACACTCTCAACACAGTCTAATGCAAACACAACCTTGTCCCAATACACTCTTGTACAACATGTTGAGGTGCAATTTGTAATCACACCTGGTTGCAGGAGTTGACCAATAGCTGCCCGCAATTCTGCTGAGCCTGGTGCCGTGACAGAGTACAAGGCACCACGAATGCCAGCAAAGCGAAGGCAGCATCGTACACAGACCTGCGGGCAGGCATTGCATGATCATGAGTCAGCAGCTACCTCAAGTGTAAGGTCACTGCAGAGTCACAACTNTGTGTGTGTGTGTGTGTGTGTGTACGCATGCAGGTTCAGTGCATTGCAGCCGATTCAGTAGGTCACGGGGAAGCCGCTAGCGGCAGTAGACGTGCAATGGATGGCCCCGACCGTGGGCACGTGTCTCGTGCACGATTGCACACTATCGGTGCCGCTGCGTTGCGGTCTCAAGGAGTGGGTCAGGAGGCACCTGCAGCCTCACCTGAACAAGACGCAGCACTGACCTACGACCAGCTGCTTGATGCAAGGTAAGCGTGTTCTTAGCTCTGCAACTGTCACAAGGCATATCAAATTGACGCGTGTCTGCGCCGATCCGAAGACAGGCTGCTAGAGCGGTGTTGGAGTGCTGGAGTGATCAGGCAGAATGGTGTGGGGCCTTGCTTATCTGTGGCTTCACAGCAACAACATNAGTCACAACTGACCTGCAGGCGCAGCAACTCCTGCAGAGCTGGCAGATACTTGGCGCGATGCTNACATGTGTTGCCTATCATCACTAGATGTGCATCGCATGTGTATTATCTGCCAGGTTGGCTGCAAGACTTGATGGTGTATGCAGGTTTTGTACCATCTATGGCTAAGCAACGGCAAGCAAGTGAACGCCACAGTGGCCTTGGTATACCCAGACCCTGTCTCCACTATCCAGCAGACCAAAACGTGGTCACCATCCACAGGCCAGGTGCAAGAATATGAAGCAAAGTATCAGTGGGCCCTAGTTTTACGAGGCAAGTCCAATCTTGCCGGTTTGCTGACAGCCCTGCCACATGACACTACTGCAGCTGTACCCAGGACCATCTATATTCAGTATCATTGCTTCGAATAAAAGGACTGCTCTACTCTACAAAATCCCCATATTTTGCTTGCCAGCTTGCTGCTGAGTGTCTTGAGTGACTGTAGGCCACTGCTCAAAAGGGTGTACTGGTTCGATACTGCGGGCTGTGCAGCGCTATGGGCGCCGTCCGGGGAAGGCTGGCTCAGATGCTGCAGAACCATCTGGGCANCCCCCCCCCCCCCCCCCTTCTTCCCACCCTTTTGTCTGTTCCACTACAAAGCACATTTCAGCTGTCACCTGCATTGCAGTGGTGACGAGGTTGCACAAGCCTCTCGTGCTTTGAGTGTGACATGCAACGAATGCTTGCCAGCATTTGTGTGTGCTCAGACTGGGAACATCCACCTGGATATTTACTTTGCATGCACATTGACTTTGTCACTGTGCTGCAGGCTGCACAGCTNCCTGTACTATGGTCCAAATACTGAAGAGCTTGCTGCAGCGGAAGCTCGTGCAAAGCCACCCCCTGGTAGGAATCAAGCCTGGTTGAGCCTGATCCATGAGCCGGCGTTTGCTGCAGCATTCTTGGCTGCCTAGATTTGTGCAACACGGAAGTAGGCTCTGAGGCTGGGTCAAGACACTCAAGTTCTGCTCATACCCAGCCTGAATACTGTGCAGAGCAGTTAACAATGTGTGGTATGGGCTGGGCACATACTCATGTCTCGCGTCAGGCTCATTTGTCTCCCTTGTGTGGATTGTGTCCCAACACGTTTGCTGTCCATTCAATGTGGTGTTGCTGTAGCCGCCATGCAAATGACAAGGCACCCTTGTTTCCAGGACCTAGACCCAAGCTGGGAGATGTGGCTTCAGAGATCATACATGCAGACAGTGTCAAGCGAGATCATGATGCTACTGGTGTGCCCAAGGAGAAGTCGCCTGGTGACAAGTGGACATGTATCATGCGGCGGAAGAATTCAGCTGGGTATGTCCTGCACTGTGCATGCTCTTGCAGGCATTCTGATTGTTACAGCTCTGATGTTTGACGGTCACAGCAACATTCAAGCCCAACACCACTTAGCATTCACGCCTGCAACTGATGTCTGCTGTGAACAGCAAGCATCAATCCATGTCCGATTGATGTGTTGCTTGGCGCTCCAATCAACTACTTGCCTGCTAGAGCAGCTGGTGGTCCAAAGACAAACAATGCAACAGCAGCAGACAGAGCTAGACAGACCAGGCCACAGCTGGCTTTGTTGTCGAAACCTGCTTGCCTTGTCATCTCTCTCATGCCTCAAGCGTGTACCAACTGCATCAGCACTTTGCACCAACATGTGCTGGCCAGCATGACTTGGCCCACACTGCAGTCATGTGGCATTGCAGGGAACTGGTGGAGTGTGGCTATGAGAATCACGAGTATGTCACAGAGTGTGTGCGGTGCTATGCTGGCAGATGGGATCTTGAGTTGCAGGCCCGTGTGGCTGCCGTCTTACAGGTAACCTCATCACCCTGCAGATACTGTGGTCATAATGCTCTAGTGTGTTGCAGCGTGGGCTTGTACTGCTGGAAATGTTGCTTTGCCGCAATGCAAATACATCACCCACTGCATATTTGATAGTACCAGACCACGCCACAAAGTACATCTGCATACTATCTTTTCTTCTTTTGGTCTTCAACAGTGGCATCTGCAGGGGTACAGTGCGTTCTCACATTCCACACTAGTCCAAATGTTCATGTACAACAACTTGCACACCCAGTAAACACCTGGCAGGCGGTGCAAGCATCACCCTCGCACTACCATCTACATCTTCTGATCAACAACAGCTGAAAAGTTGGCAGCATGAGGTGGTCTCGTATTGGTTGCCTGCAGACGTGTGACATAGCACAGACCAACACCAGGCAGGTCCTGAACAGGCTCAATACCTTCTCGGGCGGGGTGCCCAACTTGACCCCAGCCTTCACTCCCTCAATGGTGCAGCAAGCTGTTGATGAGTGCTTGGCAGCACAAGGTAATGTTCTGAGTCTGCATGCAAGGCTGTCTCCCCAGCCACTGACATCACCACATGTTGCTGCTCAACGCTGCACGCTACCACTGTCTGATTGGCAAGAGTCATGCCATCACTCTGAATGCAAGCCTGCCTCTCACTTGTTCATCTGATTGCAAAGGGCAAGATGATAGGCTAAATAGCTGCAGCTGCCTGAGAGCAACGTAGCTGCCTTTTCACAGATGCATTCTGCTTTAGGGGGACTTGCAGTCAATTGTCTTGTTGTGCCGACACAACTTTCCTGGCCTGACATCCCTACCAAAGTGCTATAAGACAACAAGCTGACCAGTCACTAAGCACATGCCACCAACTTGTCAGCATACTTGACTCACTGCAACTGCATGACTCATAGCTCTGCTCAGTGTAGGGTAGCTGTCATGGGTCACCTGCAATTGAAGCTCCACTAACGCTGCGTTCCTGCCTGCAAAGCCAAGGGCTTCTGCAATATTGAGCCACACAGCCAGGCATCCTTGACTCATAACATACATCTGACCAACACATCAATACCATACAGCATCTTCTGATGGAATTAGTGCAGCTAACTAGCTATCTCCCATTGTGCAACCTTTGCTTAGATGTGCACACACAGCTTGCCGCCTTGGTACCTCAACAGGCCTGGAGGTTGACAATGTTATCATGTATGCTGCAGCGCAACACAAGGCCAAGGAGCTGCAGCAAGAGGCTGCTGCACAGCAGCGGCAGCATCAGCAGCAGCAGCAGCATGCAAGGCCTCCACAAGCAGTTGACATGCAACCTGCTGCTGGCAGCCAGCTGATGCAGAGCCTGGCAACATTGGCTGCTGGATCGAGCAAGCTGAGCATTGCAGCAACAGAGACAACACAACCTCATGATGCCAATCAGCTTGGTGAGCAGTACAAACTGTGATAGACTGTCGGTGTGACCCACCACATCTGTTGCTGCTGCCGTACCATATCCTGGGCAGCAGTGTGCTCCATCGACCTGCTTGCAAGGTTTTGCCTGTCTGGTTTGTTGTCTCAGTTTTAGGACTGTTCCTCATCATGACCTGCTGTAGTATAGTACAGTGCATGCCACTAACGAAGGCCCAGCGGCGTTGCAGTGGCCTTGTTGTCCTGAGTTGACCCGTGCATGCAGCATGTCTATCATGTGGCCTTCATGCAAGGAGGCCTGTTGTCTTGCACGCAATGCTCATACAAAGCTGTTGTAATGCAGAGGCGGAGTGGGCCAAAGCTGCATTGAATTTGCAGTATGCCTTGGCATCTTTAGCCGCATCAGCCCCACACATGACCATCAATGCCCCAGAGCATGTGAATGCTCCAGCTTCAGCAACTGCAGCTGGAACAGATGCCGATGAAGTCAGGCCACAGCAAGGCTCAGCAGAGCAGTCTGGCACTCTAGCACAGCAGGGCATAGCACAGCAGCCTGACAGCACAGCACAGCAGGGCACAGCACAGCAGGGTACAGCACAGCAGGGCACATCACAGCTGGGCACAGCACAGCAGGGCACAACACAGCATGGTGCTGCTTGGCAACCTGGTCACACTGCACAGCCTGGCACAGAGCAACAGCCTGGCAGCTCAGCACAGCATGCTCAAATGCAAGATAGTGCAGGTGCAGCTGAGGATAGGGCTGCTGGTGCCGAACATCATCCTGCCGCAGCTGGCGCTAACGCTGCCATGTATGGTGCTCAAGGCCAAGCTTTGCCAGGTGCAAACACACTGCTGTTGCTGCACAGTTACAAGCTGTAGTGCTGCTAGTGTCAGAGTGCGGTTGTTGAGGTGTTGTTCACACTGCAAATCCAACCCTTCGACAAGCCACATTGATGCTGGTGCTGGTCTAGACATTGGCAACACTGCTGCTTGCCGTGCCTGATGCGCAAAGCTGCTTGAGCTGTTGCTGCCGGGAAGCAAACAAGCTGCGATTGGCTGTGCAAATAGTGACAGGAGCTTGGCTGCAGGCAACGATGGCAACAACAGTAATGGGGCACCTGGCAGGAGCCCAGGGCAGGTCAGGCAACAGGGCAGTACAGGTGCAATGCAGGCAGCAGCTGCAGCAGAGGGCTTCCATTTTGCATATGACCTCTTGGGTACGAACTACAATACTGCAGAGCACATAACTCTGCAGCTGGGCGGAAACTGTGCTCAGCCCAAATGGGCACCTCTGCAAATTTCAGACACTATCGTGCACTGTCGTAGCACCTTCTGTGCATTTGCGCTGCAAGCAAGCAGGTCTTTCTGTTGTAATGCAGCTTCCAAATCTGAGCCTTCTTCTTCATGCGACACAAGCCTAGACCGACATCATGTGTGTAGTCAGTGCTCTGTTTGAGGACGAAGCTATGTTTTTGCCTGTCAGGATGGACTGCAATCCATGGCAAGCATGGTGTCATTGCTGCGTGACGTGAGTACAGGAGCCCTGGTGGCACCTTGTAGGACTCAGATTAGTCAAAATGCCAACTTGGCATTGTTTGACTGTTGGAAGTTGTTTGGCTGCTGCAGATGCAGTACTGCGACAACAAGGGCTGAATGGCCAAAGGCATCCTGGACCCGTAAAGCCCTGGACCCAGTGGAGGCTTCCTGGTAGATCTAGCAACACACTTGCAGAGCTGAACAGGTATGAACGGACCCATACCTGCGAATGCAGTCTCACTGCAGCTATGAACACCTGACGTGCGTCTCCCCGGCTGCAATCAGATGCCACATCAACAGCCAACAAGACTCTGGGCATGGCAGGCAATCACAGGAGCCAGACTGTTGTCTTGCAAAGCACCGTGCATAACCACTGTTTGTGCAGTGAGTCGTGGCGCGGCACTCTGTACCTACTTGAGTCTCATCAAGACTTGACCTCATTATGTCATCTGACGGCCAGCATCTTAGCTTCACAACATATGATTGCTGGTGTAGTGCTTCAATGTTTGCCGCTGCAGCTGCCTATCCTATGCCGACACAAGCTGAGTGCAACAGCAAGCCAAATACCATCATGCTGCACTGTTTTGCTCATTGGACAAAGCCTTCCCTCACCTTGTTGTGCTGTCAGTGCTGTCAGCAATGTTTACAGCTGAGTTCCCACCTGTGGTCCCAGGTATTTGCAGGCACATTCGTACCTTGCGTGTACTCACTTGCTCTGTGGCAAAAGCCGAGCTGTCCTCCTGCACAATGAACAATGAACCTGTACATGGCAACTGGCAGCATCCACTATGCTGTGTGTGCTGTCATGTATTGACGGCTGCATGTTACCATGTTGTGGTTCTATAGGAAGCTGTTTCAGCTGCCGGAGCTGCCGAGACATGAGCCTGACTGCAACAGCTGGAGGGGGGGCCCCACCCCGGCCCCCACCGTTCAGCTCCACCCCAGCCTGCAGCATGAAGGTAGTGCCATGCCAGTTCCTCAGCATGTGGGTGTTGAGTGTGCAGTGCCATGATTTGAGCGTGCACCTGCTGTCTCTGGTCACAGTACAACTGGCATCAATCATTGCAGCTTGCACCCTTTGTACCTGCTGTGCATAGTACGTGCAGCGCTTGCAGCTTGAAACAGTGTTCTTGAGGCACGTGTGATGGACATGCAGCATGAAAATTAGATGTGGCACAGTGCTTGCATGGCAGTCTGTGTTCAGTGTCAGGAAAAGACCCTTCCTGAAAGTGATGTCACTCATTGAGAGCCACCAGCAAGCAACAGGATGCTGAAGTTGTCTGAGTTGCGACGCTGCGTCACATGGTTGCAGCCACTTGCAATATCCTCAAGATGCAGGTTAGCTGTGACTTGCCTGTGCTCCACCTTTGGCTGGGCTCGCAGGTCAAGTACATGCTGATGCACATCCAACCAGTGATGCCCCCGCTCAAGGGGCACTTCCAGCCTCTGCCCCTGCTGGTGTCAGGGCTGTTCCCACAGCAGCAACAGCTATGGCGTCTGCTAGTGATGTCGCCCCTCACCCTTCACCTGCTGTTGTTGGATTTGGTGTGGCCAGCGCTCGGGGACCCCACTACAGACCCTGGGGGTTGAAGCCAACCCCAGCTGCAAGGCCTCTGGCTGGGCCAACTGTGCATCAGCTACTGTACCAGTATGTGAGTAACGCCACTGTCTGCCTTGCAGTGCCAGCTGCAGCACAGCCCAGGCTCTTGCTGCCACGACCAGTGTCAAGTGTGAGAGCCAAGTATGTCCTGGTTGTCTGGTTCAAAACGTTGTGCTGCCAAGATACATTTGTGCTGTTGCAAAGCAAGGAGTTGTTGATTGCCTGCTTGATCAAAATGTCAATCTGATCATGACTACCTGTACTCACTTGGAGCTTTGCAGGGTGTGCAAGCACTTATATGATCACTATGTGCCAATCATGTGATGTTGACAAAGCACTCAGCATTAGTAGAGTTAGGCCATCAGGCCACTTGCATCTGGTCCAGGCAGAATCTGCGACTTTGGGACTGGACATCACCAAACCCTGGGTGTAGGCAGATTCAGCTTTCTGGTCTGCATAGGTCTGGTTAGTGCTTCAAGGCTATGTTGCAGCGCTCAATGTTCTTGCCATGTTTTGTGTCAGTTAGTGGCTGTGATGACCCAATTGTCTGTGTTTGACTACCTGCTGCAGAAGTGCAGAGCAGTCCCTGTTGGTTTGGACTAGATTCAGTGGCATGTGATTCGTATAGAAATCTCCATTCTGGATGTGACAACAGTGAAATAAAGTGCTATATTGCACACAGGTTGAACACTGCCGTGACACACTACACCTGTATTGCAGGATGTATACAGGCAGTCCAGTGTGGGCGGTGAGATGCTCCAGAGGGAGGGCATTGCTGTCAGGCGCGTCTTGCAAGGCTGCCAGGATGCAAACCACTGGTGGCAGTCCCAGCCGGCATTCAGACTCACAGGCATGCTTTCTTCCTCCTTCTGAAGGTGGTGTTAGATGTTGTCAGGCATGACTGCTGTATACATGTGATCTGAGTTTGCTGTTGCTGTGCAATGTGTGAGTATTGGGTATTTCTGATGCTGGCACAGGAACATGTCAGGTGCACAGAACACCAAGCAGGTGGTCGCTTGTGGCAGAGGCCCTGTAGCTGCACTGTGCGCCGTGATTTGATGTGCTGGCTTCATTGTGCTTTGAAAGGCTTCCACATGTGGCACGTTGACAACTTGCATGCTGCTATACGCTGTGTCTAAGGGCATTTACAGCATTGTCACCTGTTGCACTCTATTGTCATGCTTGGACCGGTCACTCAACCCTCAAGGAAAAAGGCATCATCAATGTCTGTATCTTGTCAGACTGAACAGGAACAGCCAAGATGTGTGAACGCCAGCTGCAAATTGCATTTCATACCCTGAGATATTGGTTTACTCTTCAGTTCGTGGCGTTGTGTATTGCATTTTGAATGGCTGCAAATGTGGCAGGAACAGCACAGCAGCCTGAGACAAGCGCAGCAGCAGCAACAACACGCAAGCGGGGACGGCCCAAAGCATCAGCTGAGCTACAAGCACCCACAATTCGGATGCGTGATGTGTCAGCTCCTGCGTCGCCGACATGGGCTTCTGCCAGCAACAGCAGCCAGCATGCTTCTGCATTCCGCCGCATCAACCGATGCCCCGATGCACCAATGCCTCAGTCAGCAACTGAGAACCTGCCAAGTGCTCATGCACAGCCAGGGCAGGTTGGGTCTGGCCCTGAGGCAGGTGGGGCCATGCCAGGCAGACATGCAGGTACGGCCAATGCACAGCAGCTTCCCGAAGGTAGACGAGGCCACACTGCAGATGCCGCAAGTCATGGTCAAGAAGGAGCTCGAGGCATGGGGCCAGATGATGTTAGGCAATTTGGAGGGGTCCAGGCTGGTAGTGCAAGGCAAGTGGACAGCTCAGCACAGAAGGAGCCTAAGCAGGGCAGGCTGTTTGGGGGGATCAGTCTCAGAGGGGATGCAGAGCTCATGAGTCAATTTGATGGCGTGAGCACAGATGCAAAGAAGGTGCTCTACATGGCAAGTAGACTGGGGACTCGTAGCAATGCCATCAATAAAGTGGCAGTGCAGCTGAAGCACCGGCATGCCGGCACATAAGCCTGCTTGATGTTGATGACGAGCTCCACTCAGCAGCACTGTCTTGCATACAGTGATGTGGTATGTTTACCTTCTGAAGATGTTGTAAGACAGCAGATGTAATACAGGAGCAGTGCCCTCTGTCATTGAGGATATCCCTGAGATTGCAGACAGCACTGCGTACTGCTGAGCATGTGACTTTAGCACATATCTGTATTGTTGGGCCTTGTGAGTGTCATATTGTGAGATGCAAGGCTCAAGCTATTGCAGAATTCATGTCTGTGCATGCATGTTCAGCAGCCGACTGAGGCCCAAAGGAATTCTTCTCAGACGACTGATTGTGTGAGACCACAACAAGGTCATGAATAGCTCAAGCTCTGAAGCCAACTTGCTGCAGCAAATATGCCTTCTGGTGAGCAGCAAACCATGACTAGACAACTACAAGGGAGGTCGATACTCATCTATGTTTATTTTACTCATGTTTGGCTAAATTACCCTGATGCGACACATGTAATACACATGGCGTTATTGCAACTGTGCATTGATTGTACAGCTGCAAACCCATAGGCTGAAGTCAGCGGCGACGCATCAACGTCAATTTTGCTGTTGTATACAGATTAGAAGCACAGTGCAGTTCTGCAAAACGCTGTGTCATACCACCAGCCAAGTGCCAAGCACAGCACTCTTGAGTGACGCACCATATGCTATGCATTCAAAACAACAGAACATCACGGGCATGTACAAGCAGCCTTGAAACATCTGCTTCATGTGACAGTAACTACCTGTAAATAGCCAGGCAAGGCATAGGTGGTGCATGTATCAACACCGCATTTCAAATATGGCGTAGTAAATAGCATAGAGAGCTTATGTGGTTCTTCATCATGTCCGCCTCCTGCGTACTGGGCAAGGCAGCCATGGCTCCTGCTCCTCTTGCTGCACACACAATGCACCAAGCTTCAGGAAAGCTGATGTTTGTGTAATTCCAGTACAAAGCACCAGCAGGTATGTACATGCACCTTCATGCAAAGAGGACAAACATTGAAACAGCACCACAGAACACCATCCGCAGCCCATGTTGGCAAAGGTTTGCGGGACCCCAAACAAGGGTTTGCAGCCCACATAGTGCAACACATTGTGCTGCCGATGCAGCAATGCTAGTTAGTCGAAGATGTTGCACAGACCACTGACATGTTGCAACTGCTACTTGCATGTGCTTTCCTGAGTAGTGTCAAGGGCTGCAAGTGGTGCTGTGTTAACTAAACTGTCATGCATGCAGACAAGCTCGCATGCACGGTCAGGAAAGTGCAATCGTCAAACAGGCAGCATTGGTACCTGCATCTTATGCCGTGCAGCCAGGANGACGAAAGTGAGACGCTATGCTACTTTGTTGAGTGATCTTGCACCTTTGACAGCTCAGTTTCAGACGCTGTGTCCCAGGATGCGGGCTAGGCAATGCTGCAAGTTGTTTGTTCTGGCAGTTGTCTGCGCATTCGCGTCAGCCGCGGCTCCTTGGACTCCTTCGTCTTACCCAAACCCAATGCAAGATCTGCAAAGTTGCGGTAGAAACGGCAAAGCCAGCTGGATATGCGATCCTGATCACATATTGTCGGAGTACAGCGCTGATGTTGTAGAAGGTACCATCAAAGACATTTTGCAAGCCAGAGACCCTTACCATCGGTCACCCTGCTCTGGGCTACCTCCAGACTCTCCTGGGTACCAGGTAGCCTCTGCTACTGCCATTGTGGTTGCAATGTCCTATGCATGCAGCTCATGCTGTTGCAATTTTGAGAGATGTGTGTTTGAAGAGGAGCAACTTTGCGTGCAGTCATGCTCAATCTCATATTTTCTGTGTACTTCAGATTGCTGTGGCNCTGCGGTGCTAGCTGTGCTGAAAGCTGGCAGAGTGTCTGCAATCAGAGGCTGCTCGTCGTCAGCTTTCGATGCCTGCAGAGAGCCCAGATACGTGACTTGCGGTGGTTGCACCCGTCAAGTCGCTGTGCGCAGCGCGAGAGTAGCAGCGTGGGCCGACACAGCTTGCTGGCAGGCTCTGCACCTGATGCTCGACAAGTGGCTGCTCGTAGTGGCCCNGCTGCCCACATGCAGAGCAACATTGCATGGCACTGGCGCCGACATCTCGTGCCTTACTGCTGTAAGCTGACAGCGGTTCAGTTGGGTGGCAGGGTGCTGAGCTTGGTGTTAAGGGGAGTGTGCCTGATGCGGGAGTCAGAAATTAGTTGGATGTACAGAGGAGGTGCTGCTTATCTCCACCCCTTGGTACGAATCGCCTCCTTCTGCGTGAAAGATATGGCATNATTTTTTGAGTGCTTGTGCTTACGTGCCTTCAAAGTGTGTCTTTTGTGCAACTTTTTCCTAGACTTGGCCGTTGACCTGCTTTACATGCTCCGAGCAGCTTCCATTGTTGATCATCACAGGTCATGTTCTTGCTGCTGCTTGTGTTCAGTTTGCAGGCTAGTGAAGATTGCGGCTGCAGGGGGGGCTTCAAGCGACTGGCCGCGGACATGGATCAGTGCAGCAGCGTGATCAAGAACAACCTGCAGAAGGCAAGTGCATACTGCAACCCCCCCCGGTCTGCTGGCGTTTAGGATGTGTGTTGCAGTTTCTGAGTAGAATGTGTATCTAATACTAAGATAGCTGTCAACTGCTGATTGAATCGAAAGACCTCCACAAATTTTGGTACACTGCGAGTTGCATGCAGTTTGATTACGCAAGGCAACGGTCATATGGAACACTTTTCTTTTTGTAGATGAGGTCAATGCAATAACAGCTATTCGCTGCAGATCAGTATGGAGGCTAAGGTGGCAGAGGCAAAGCTACAAGAGTCCCTGAAATGGGCTAACATGCTGAAGAATGGTTCATCAGTGTTGGGCATGGCAGGCTTGGTTTGCGGCACTGCACTTGCTTGCGGTCTGTTGGGCCCAGGTGGCTTACTTTTTGCTCCTGCGCTGGCCGGGCCTGCCATGGGAGCATTCACAGCAACAGGTGTAGGAGCTGGTGTGCTCGCATATAACATTGGCAAGGACAAAGGAGCAGAGATGGTAGTGGCACAGGCAAAAAGTACGACTTTCAGGCACGCTGCTGAGCAAGCTAACATCAGGTAGGCAAAACAAGTTGCAACATCCGTCCAGCATGGTACTAAGCTCTCATGCATGCACGCTGTCACTCAGCATCAACATACTGCTTGCTTGCCCTTGGGATCGTCATGGGTAAGTGCAAGGCATGTCCGTAATACATGAATGACCCTTAACAGAGTTGATCGACTCATGTCTCGCACAGTTTACCACAAGCTGTGATGAGGTTTGGTGACGGCATGACGGCACTGGCAGAGTTCTTTGCTGAGTTCCAAGCTAGTCTTGTGCGCATCGAAGGCACAGGCAGCAGGTGTGAAGCCACAGCCACGGAGTATCAGAAAAGGTAGGGTATCAATAGAACAAAAGTGTATGGGGTACTAAACAGCGTATATGCACCGCCTTGCTGCTCAGTGACAGTTGAATGCAATCAGTAAGAAGGCAAAAGCTGCTACCTATGATTACACCAGTCATAGTATGATCTTCAGGACATATGATGTCTGCAGTGCATACCTTGCTCTCTACTCCCTATTCAAGAGGCAATCTGACACAGTAAAGGAGGCTTGCCGAAGGTATCAGCACTTTGCAGCCAGGGTTGACATTGCAATGAACAACCTTGAGAACAAAATGCTGACACAGCCACTGACCTATATCGAGGAGTTCTTCAAGGTGAACTACTGCTGCAAATTGTGCACCACGAAGCCAATGTAACAGTATGCTGTGCCTAGCTGCTTGACGTATCAATTAGTTTGTTGCATTCACCTGTTACACATGCCCCATGATGACCTGCAAAGTTGAACAGGCAGAGTACCAGAACAGACATAGAACCAGCATACTGATTGTTGCCTCTCAAGATTAGGCATGGTCAGCAGCTATGATGCTATTGGCAGTGCTGTGCCAATATACACATTGGTATGCCCCTTGAATGTACACTGATGATGCAGTCGAAAATGCTGTGCGCATCCGACGAGCTGTGTTTTGCATGAAATGCAAATACGTGCTTGATGTTGCTGCAGGCAGAAAAGGAGCAAAATTGCACGGGGCTGTTGAAGCTCGTACGTAAAAGTACCAAAATACCAATACAAACACCAGCTGCTGAGGTCTATTGATGCAATCCTGTGTTGCCGAAGTTGCAATGAACGCAACGTTGCTAAAGTTGCTGGATATATCTATAGGTGTGCGATATTTTTTGGACACACATTGTCTCATGTCCACTAGGCACAGTAGGAGCTCAGTAACGGTAGGCTGCAAGTGGAACCGAGTCATTTGCTAAGCAAATGTAGAAACCCCTTTTTCACAACTTGTTGCATCGTGGCATCACCTCCATCAAGCATAGCATGTAACATGGTAGCTGGAATTGCTTGCCCAAGCTGTCTTTCAGCTCTTCTACGTTCTTGCGCTTGGACTCCTGTGCAGCTTGCCCTCCACAGGTATGCTGTATTGCGATGGCTCATCTGACCTTGATGTCTTGATGTCATCTGGGCTACAACCATCAGCAAGCTCTGCAAGGCCATTGGAGCGCGAAGTGGTACAAATGGGTTGGTCATAGTTTAGCTTACTCTCATGAGCACTGCCGTCAAAGCATAAGCGCACTCTTGCTGACACAGTAAAGAATCAAACAGTGACACTCCCCCACCATGTTGGATTGGGACTGCACAAGTGGTGATACAAGTCTCTGGGGCGAAGAAGCACTGTTCCACCAGTCAGAAGCCGAGGCAGCTTGCCACCTTGACTTATTTGGTTGTCGACTGCCTGCTGAACTTCCCGCAATTCACGCATGCTGACGTCGCCAATAACAAACAATATCATAACTGCATTATCAGCAGGGTGCGGCTGCTTTTGCAACCCAAAGCAACCTAGCCCACTCTGTAGTAGGCTGCGGATGGAGGCTGTGGCATGGTATAGCCCTGAGATGTTTTGCTTCCTCAAACCCATTCTACATGTCACCAAATAAGACATGAGCATCAGATATGGCTGTAGGCTTTTGAGCACAAATCTGCACTGCTTGAAACATAAAACCATGCCAGAGACAGTGCATGAAACACATCAGTCTTTATAGCATTGGACTGGATTATCCCCACAAATAGCAGCAATGACATGTACAGAATGTGCATAATATATATTATCTCATCAAACTCAGGCTTGCATTCCGATCCAGTTCACTTGCAAGGCCATTGTAAAGGTACAAACATGTTTGGCATGAAGCTGCATGCTCCCGAGACTTGCAGTCTCAGCTTGTACGCTGGCCGGAGCACGAATACATTGCAGACCGGCATGCAAGGAAGCTCTCACCTGTCAAGTGCTGCAACAACGGCAGGATTTCCTTTTCAGCTGCAATCACACCCCTTTGTGCACTGCTACCAAGTGTGAGGACTGACTGGAATCAGCAGCTGAATCATGCTCTCGCTTACTAATGGTTAGAGGTTGGTTACCTGTGCGTTCCCCGGCATGCCTCCTCCTCAGCTTCTAGCTTCCCCCAGAGCTTCATCCCCACCCTCAGACATCTGCTGCCGCTGCTG